>JAASFY010000478.1:0-21571 GCA_023334035.1 Globisporangium okanoganense
ACTGTGCAGCTCACCATGAAGCGCAGCCAGAAGAGGTGCAGCGCGCTCTGCGCCCTCGCACCAGCACGCAGTTGGCGCGCGAGCTCGGGGATCTGGCGGCGCAAGTGGCGGTCCCAGAAGCGCAGACAAAGCGAGCTGGACGGCTGCACGACGATATCCTTGACGCTGTCCGAGCGCTTGATGCGCACGATTTGCATCTCCTCCTCCATCTTCTCGGCGCGCTGGTTGAGCACGTCGATCTTCGAGAGCATCGCGCCGCCGTCTTCGTCCGTGTGGCGCAGCTGCTCGTCCTGGGAAAGGCGGTTGAGCCGCTGCTGCTCGTTCTGCAGGTTCGCAATGCGGATGACCTTCTCCTTCCACGCCGGGTACCGCTCAAACACGAGCTCGAGCGACTCGCGCGAGAGTTTGTAGAGAATGCACGACGTCTGCGCACGCACGTGGGCGTTGCGCAGGCTCTTGGTGAAGAGTCCGTTCTCACCAAAGTAGCTCCCGGCCGAGATCTCGTTGATCTTCTTGAGCGTCTGCAGCTTCGTGGATCTGTTCCGGCCCGCCTTGATGAGCGGCGTGCGTGCCAACTCATTGGACTGGTTGAACTCATCCTCACCGCCGCCGTCATCTTCATCGTCGTCGTCGTCGGGCAGCAGATCGATGGGCATGAGCACGTCGAGCATGCCAGTGAACACAAAGTACATGTCGCTGCCTTCTTCGCCGTAGCGACACACGTACTGGTCTCGGAGCACGACCAACTGGCTGAACTGCGACACGAGCATGCGCGTGACCGAGCCTTCCATGCCGCTCAGGAACGCCACCTTGGCGATCATGGGCTTGAGGTGCACCAGCCGAATGTCCGTGAGCAGCGACGGTGGCAGACAGCGCTCGAGCAGGTGCTCCTGCGTGATCGAGTGGAAGCGCTTGAAGAAGAAGAACGTCTTGAGGCGGTCCTCCAGGCTCGGCGGCAGCTTAAAGTGCGCCAGCAGGTGGCGCACGGAGCCCATTTTGGCGTTGAACTCGCGGTTGTCAGCGTCAATGAGCTCGATGATGTCGGTGAAGTTCCCGATGACGTACGCGAAGAGGAAGAAGCCCGCCGTCATGGTCACGACGCTGAAGATGCACTGCGATGTGGTCTTGGGGAGCTCGCCCGTGTTGGACGCCGACATGAGTCCGAAGGCCCAGAAGAGCGAGCCCGAGTACTGCGTCGTGAGGCTCGAGTGATAGAGCGTTTCCGACGGAAGCCACTTGTACTCTCCAAAGGTATGCGCCTGGCCGTCTCCTTCGTGTGGATGATGCTGCCCCGAGATCCCCAGATGGGATGCGTTCGAGGCAAAGTCAAACCAGATGCAGCCAAAGATGTGCGTGAGCATGAACGTGTAGTACAGCAGCCGCAGGAGCCGCAGCTCCATCGTGAGCTTCAGGAACCGGTTCTCGAGCGCGTTGAACTGCCGCGACACCTTGAACAAGCGCAGCAGCTTGTTGATGTTGACCGTGTCCACGCGCTGCATGGGGTCGCGGAACCAGTTGATCATGTACAGCGGCATGAGCGCCAGCAAGTCGAGCGCGAACGTCTTGGAGCGGAAGTAGTTGCGCCGGATCTGCTTAAGATCCATGACCTTGTTGCCGTACTCGTAGTAGCCCAGGCGCGAGCGGATGTAGACGTCGAGGAAGAACCAGAACTCGAGCGAGAACGTCACGGCGTCCGCGACGCCATGTTTGGACTTGACCATGCGGAAGCAGATCTGGAAGAGCACCGTGATCCACTGAATCGTCATCACAAGGAAGAGCCAGCTCTCCCACGCCAGCACGTACACCGAGTCCGGGTCGAACGCCGTCGTCGTGACGAACCAGCGAGCGAGCCCTTTCTGCTGTGGTGACGATGCCGACGACTGGTGTCTGCTCTTGTTTCCACCGCCGACGTCCGTCTTGGCCAGTTTGTTTCCCAGCAGCCGCTTCTCGAGAGCAAGTAACTCAACTGGGAGCTGTGGGAAGATGTATTCCATGGCTTTCAAGTGCTCGCTCGCCAGGAAGAGCAGGATACACGAGCTCGTCGCGCTCACGTGCTCACCAAAGCCCTCGAAGCTCTCAGATTGCAGCAGCGACGCTGTGCCGAAGAATCCCCCGAGAGGGATGCCGCGAGGGGAGTTGTCTTCTGTGATCACACAGACTTCGCCCTCCAGCAGGAAGAACACGCCCGTCGCGTAGTCGCCCTGTCGGTACACGATCTCCCCCTGGCCGTAGAGCACGAACTTGACGTTCTCCACCATGACGTCTTCGAGCTTGTCGAGCGCCGTTCGCACGCCAGCGACCAATGCGAGTGTCTGCAGCACCGGGTTGCAGATGCTGCGCAGGATGTTCTGTCTGATGAACGGCGGCAAGTCGGCCAGCAGCTCGCCGATCATCGCGCCGCGGTGGGACGACCACCAGAAGTTTAAGAACGAGTTCACGCGGTGGTGGATCGTGAGCGACGCGTTCTGGCGCAGCAGGAAGAGCTGAATCCGCGAGCGCGTGGCGAAGAACTCCTTCTGCTCGAACGCCGAGGCCGTGAAGCGCTTCTGCACGTTGTCGACCACAATCGCCGTGATCATGAACCCGCTGAGCATGAAGAGCATCGCGATTGAGAGCTGCACGTCGCTCGCGGGCTCAATCGTCTTCCCCAGGGCCGCGAGCACGTTCGTGGCGTAGTAGAGCGAGCGGAAGTACTGCATCTTGGCTATTACTTGGAACTCCGCGCTGGTTGTCGAATATATAATCTCCTTCGGGCCTTCGAAGTGCGTCTCGTTGATCTGGCGCAGGAAAATGTCCCCGGACGGGATCCACGCATCTTCGTCTTCGCTAAAGCCCTCGGCGTACGTGGTGGCAAAGTGCATGCACGCGATGATGTGGTAGAGCATGATGAGCAAGAGCCCGAAGAGCATCAGCCGCTGCTTGCTGCTCAGCCGAACGTACCGATCGATCTCGCCCAAGTGGCCGCTCAGTCGGAATATCCTGCTCACACACACAGTAATCGATGAAGTTTCGTGGTCATTCGCCGCGGGTGTACATATAATTCCTCCACCAACAGCCAGCCACGTTACCTTAGCAGTCGTGGCAGACGCACAGCTCCGTGCATGCCCATGGACGAGAGCATGGCAGCGTAGGGCAACGCACTCACCAAATCAAGGAGGAAGCCGCTGCGCAAATAGCGTCCGGCGCTCCGGACAGGATCAGTAATCTTTTCCGAGTCGAGCGTGAAGGAGAGGCTGAAGGTCAGGTAAATGTCCACCAAGAGCACGACGTCTGCGACGACATTGAGCGCCACGATGGCTGAAACCGTCCGCTTCATCATCGGGAACGCTAGCTGTAGCGGGACGATGAGCCAGTTGTAGATCAGGTTCAGCTGCACGTAAAGAGGCATCGCCAGCCCAGCGTTAGACCACATGCACCGCCGTCAAGAGCCGCACAACCCTGCCCATCAAGCCGTACTTACCATGAGCACGAAGATCCACCACATGCGCACTTTCGAGTTGGCGTCGATGCAGGTCTTCAGCAGCAGAACTCGCCAGGGCTGCCACGTGTGCATCTCCTGCTGGCTCTTAATCTGCCGATTGTAGTAATTCAGTCCCTGCTCCTCCGTCGACTTTGGTCTGGGCGACTCGGCAGGGCCCTCGTCGCGCGGTGACATGGCCTCCCTGATCACTTCCTCATGGGCCGGGAAGACATGGCTGGACTTCCCCCCAGGCCACGCGGTAGAAGACGTGAAGCTCTTCCGGATCAGCGCGGCGCCCAATGTGAAGCTGTTCTGTGAAGACCTCGATGACGGCGCCTGCTGCTGCTCAGAGGACTCGGTCGAGGCGTTGGAGCTCGTTGTGACAAACGACTTCTGCTTCGCATGCTGCAGAAGATGCACCACGTGGTTTGCAATGATGGTCGCGCACTTGGGGTAGCCTTCCAGCACGCGCTTGCTGTGGAAGCGCGAGAGCTTGTAGAGCACGGCGTACGTTGCCGATACGACGGTGGCTGTGCGCGGACTGGTCGAGAAGACCGAGAGCTCGCCAAAGCAGACGCCTTTGCGCATCTCGCGCACTTTCACGCCATTGATCACGACGTTGAGCACGCCTGAGTGCACGGTGTACATCGCGTCTCCGAAATCCCCCTCTTGGCACAGCGTGAACTGCGCAGGCACGGAAAGCATCTCGAGCAGACCCGTGAGCGCCGTGAGGAACTGGTCGCTGCATCCTGAGAAGAGCGGGATCTGCGCAACCGTGTCCTTCAGCAGTTCCACTTGAATGTCCTTCACGATGGACGGACAGAGCAACTTCGTGGCTTCGCGGTCGTTCGACTCGGCGTCCGTGTAATAGCGCTGAGCACAAACCAAGAGCTCTTAGATATGATTTTGAACACCAGTGAAATGCTTGAAGAATACGCACCTTTAAGTACTCGATCGCTTGATACTGTAGGTTGTCTGGGACGCGGTGGAAGCACAGGAGGTGCTTGAGCTGGTTGATTCGTGCCTCAAGGGCTTCCGTGTGGCCGCTTTCGCACTTGGAGACCATGAAAAAGGTCGCGTAGAGCGACGTGAAGAGCGAGAAGCCGCAGAGCGCGACGATGATCGTGAAGGTGAACTCTGCGGTCGTGTGCGGCAGCTCGCCCTCAAACAGCCCCGAGAGCACGCCAAAGCTCCAGAAGAGCGACCGCAGGTACTCGCTCCGAACGCTCAGCGCGGTCTCGGACGGCGCCTCTGGGAGCCAGTGGTTCGTGTGGAGCTCGTCGTAGCCAAACCAGAAGCGCACGCACGCGATAAAGTGCGAGACGAACACCGTGGTGACCATCACCTTGAGGAGCTTGAGCTTCACGAAGTGGCGCGCGTAGAAGTCGTCGAGGTTCGAGACGTACTTGCCCAGTCGCCAGCACCGGGTGAGCTTGTGCACTTCGAGCGTGATGCGGCTCACTGAAGCTGGCACCGAAAGCACGGAGAGCGGGATGACTGCGATCAGGTCCAGAACAAAGCCGTAGGACCGGAAGAATCGCCGGCGCGTCTTTCGTTTGTCCCGGACCACGTTCCCGTCTTCGTAGTAGCCCGTGTGCGACTGCACGTAAAAGTCCAAGAGGAACATGAATTCGCAGAAGAAGAGCACCAAGTATTCCGCGGGCAGAGCCTTCTCGGTGTGCGCGCGGAACGTGAAGATGAACGGGATGACGTACACTTCATAGAGAAGGCACACGAGCAGCACTTGCTGCCAGATCTGGATCTCGACCGCGTTCGGATCAATTGCGTCTTCGATCTCGTCCTCCAAAAGTGTCGAATTTCGTCGGTTTAGGCGAAAGCTATCGAGTACGCTCTCCATCGACTGCCGCCCTTTTGACGCGCTGGAGAAGACCGATCGCCCAGACTTGGTTGACTTTGTCGACTTCACCGATCGCGCAGACTTGGTGGATTTGCCTGATTTCCCGCTCGCTGATGAGTTGAACCTGGGTCGAGAGGCTCCTCTGCTCAGCATTTTTACTTGCAGATGAGCGACCTTGAACACTGCGCGCCACTGGATGGAGCCTCATGGATAATGGCTCACGGTTTTTCACTGAGCACCAAATTAGATTCTCTTCAGCTCGCCGCATCACTCACTGCCTGTGGGGGACAAGCACTCGGCTCTGTAACCACCGGTTCCACCCGCAGATGCCGCAACGTGCTCACAAGGCCGACGCGGTGGCAGACTGCGAGGCTATTTGAAGCCGCATGCGATGGATCATGGAATCTCAGTCGGCAGCCACATTCAGCAAACTGCATGGAGCAATTTCCAAAATTAACACCGTGTCTCACTTGCCACTAGGTCCGTTTCAGACTTATTTCAGTCAAGTCATCGTTTGTCGGCTCGCTCGCGCCGCTGGGATGAACGGAAAACCCCTTGAGCCACGCATACAGTGCCACCTTCACAGCTCCGACGCGCACCTCTGCTCGCTCATCGTACAGCTTGATACCAAGTGATGGCTGTGAAGCTGACAGTGGGAGATTAATCAGTCGCCATCGCGAAAGAACAGCCAACAACTCACCATGAATCGCATAGCAGATCTCCGCGAGAGCTTCCGCATGAGTGGTATCAACCCGCGAGCAGCTTCGGTCGAGATGTTCTCTCTGAACGTTCGCAATGCGCTGGATCCGCAGTCGTCGTTCATCAAAGCCTGGCATCAAGTATTGCTCACTGGCGTGATCTACGAGTTCTTCGTCATCTCGTTCATGTTCACGTTCAAGCCGCATGCTGCAGTCAAGGAAGCGCCCGAAGTGATCGTCTTCTACGTCTGGGAGATCTTATTCTTCTTGGACTTCTACGTGAAGCTCAACACGGGCTTCTACGAAGACGGGAACGTGTATCGAGACATCCGCAAAGCTCGGATCAAGTACCTAAAATCAGCCGAGTTTCTGATGGACGCAGTGAGCATCTTCCCGTACTCGCTGCTTCCAGTTCACCTGAGCGTATCGCCCATGGTTCTCGAAGTCCCCAAGATCGTCCGGTTGTGGAGGCTTCCGAAATACTTGACGAACCTCGACAATCTCTACGCCAAGCACTTCGAAGTGCTCAAACTCTCCAAGCTCTTGGTGGGGATTGTCTTGCTCTCTCACTCGGTCGCTTGCGTTCGGTTTGCGTTCGGCTACGATGTCCATCAATACAACCATTGGCTTCCGCGCGTTCCAGAACACGAGCAATCGCCGCAAAGCAAGTACTTGATGTCGCTCTTCTGGGCATTCGGGATCCTCTCGGGGCTCTTCGAAGGCGAGCTGCCGCACTCGATCGCTGAGTTCGTCTTCACCATTTTCGTCGCGCTGTGCGGGTTTTCGATCTTCACGTCGCTCTGCGCAACGTTCTTTATGCTCTCCAAGTGCGAAAGCGGGGAAACCGAAGCTGCCGAGGGCCGCATCAATCAGCTCAAACACATCCTTGACTTTCATCGAGTGAGCGAGAGTCTACAGACCCAAGCCGTGGAATACTTGAGGGTACGTCGTCATGGTTACGCGTCTGGTCTGCCTTGATATGTGCCTCAATTCTTCTCCACTGACCATCTTGAGTGTTGCGCCCAACAGCTGTACTACACGGACGCAGATTCAAACGAGCGCGAGGTGATGAAGCTGCTATGCCCATCCATCGCGACAGACATCCAGATCGAGCTCATGAAAGACACAGTCTCCAGAGTGCCGCTGTTCTCGGGGTGCAGTGACGACTTCGTTGTCGCTTTGACAAGTCTGCTCGAACGCATCTCACTTCCCGCACAGTGTACACTCTTCCAAGCCGGCGATTTCGGCGACGCGATGTACATCATTCACTCTGGCGTCCTCGACGTGATCGTTGGTAACAAAAAAGTGCGTGAGCTTCGCAAGAACGATTTTGTTGGCGAGCTCTCGCTGTTTTCCAGCAGCCCGCGCACAGCTACTGTTGTGACGACCACGTACTGTGTGCTCTACAAACTGTCGCGTTTCCACACCGAGAAAATTCTGGATGGGTATCCACGGGTGGCACGATCGATCTCGAAAGTGGTGACGCAGTTCTTGGAGAAAGCTGAGGAGCAAAAGGCGCAAAGAGACGAAGCTGGTGCGACCCAAGCTCCCGGTCCACAGGTACTTCAAAATGGCGACATGCCGTTAAATGCCAAGCAGAGACGAGGGTCAGCATTCACGACGCAGTTGTCTCTGCTGATGCAGAATGATGGCATCGGCATCTTCAGGAAAAAGTCGAACAATGTCGTCACGCCAATCCTCATCATGCCGGGTAAAGCCCAAAAGCAAGGATCGGGAACTGGGTCTCCCATTCCACTCATGCGACGCGTGCTGACGGGCAGGAAGCGGAAAGGATCCGATTCGATCAAGGTCTTCTACGACCAATACGTGAGTTCGTCGGTGATCTTGAAAAACGAACGCTGGTGGTCTTCGCTGCTTCTCAAGCAGTGTCTTGATGCGGAATCAACACATCGGCTGTGGTGGCTGCTACTGCTTCAGGTGAGTGGCGCACCTTTACTTTCCAAGGATACATTCCTTACATCCCCTGACGTGTCGAAATGCCTTGCCCCTTCAGATTGTGCTGGTCGTGAATTGGATCATTATCCCGCTTCAGCTCGCGTTTGAGCTTTTCAACAGTCCGTCTTGGTACATCCATGCGGCCAACGGCATTGTAGATATCGCTCTCGCTGCCGACATCTACGTGAACTTGAATCTCTCGTACATGCGCGACGCCGAAAAAATACTCGATCCATCACGAAGCGCGATCCGATACCTTCGAAGCACATTCGTTATCGATGTCATTTGTATGTTCCCGTACTGGATCTTCGTTCCCTCCGTCCACTTCACAATCATGCGAATCCCCCGATTGCTAAGGTAAGCCCAGCTACTCGGCTTGAATGGTGAAGTGATGGCTCACAGGTATTGACGATGACTCTTTTCTTCTTCTTCAGGATTTGGCGGACGTGGGGGCACTATCAGGAGCTGGATAAGATTTATCACCTCCACAGCAAGCAGCGTTTGCTGGTCTTCGGCATCGTCCTCTTCTTGCTCATCCACGTTGTCTCCTGCCTGCACTTCAGTTCGACGCACATCGAAGGCTACAACCCGATTGAAGACTCGTGGATTCCATGCACCGACATTGAGCTCCGACGATCCCAAGATGGCACGTACGTCGATGACTTAAACGTCACGTACAGCGCAACCGACCCGCACGTCATGGTCATTGCGAGGATGCAGTACTTCCGGTCATTTTACTACGCTACGAACGTGCTCACGGGACTGGGGCGGACGATGGAGCCGATCAGCGACACGCAGTACATAATCGCACTGCTGTTCATGTTTAGCGGCTTCTTGATCACCGCGATCGTCGTCGACAATGTCCAGAAACGCTTCACTGCATCAGCGTACGAAGAGAAGGAATTCTTCGCAGTCCGGTCACGCATCCAATTGTTTCTACGACGCCAGAACGCTCCGTTCACAATTCACCAGCGCGTGAACGCTTTCCTCGACTACTGGTGGGCTTCACACCGTGGAGCACTGATCGGAGAATTGCTGGTAGACCTGCCGCTGGGCTACAGGCGCGAGATACTGCGCAGCGTTTGCAAGCCCGCGCTACAGACTCTGGCGTTGCTTCTTGGAGTTCGCCCGTGCTTGAACGAGCTGGAGGAAGTTTTCGTCGATAACGCACAGTTCATACTGTACGGTCAAGACGAGGTGCTGTATCGAGAGGGCGACAACGCACACGGACTATTCTTCCTTCTGGAAGGTAGCATCGTGATCGCTACTGCATCAGGAGGCAGACCGAAAGACGTAGCACAGGGAAGCTGTTTCGGCACGAGGTCCCTGCAAACGAACGAAACGCACACAGGATACGCCGAGACTGCTATTGCAGCGAGTGGCTGCGTTGTCCTGTTCTTCACGCGACAGAAGCTCGAGATCTTGCACAACGTTTTCCCGTCTCTGGAATCAGCGCTGACGAAACTTGAAAAGCGTCTTCTCGACACGAAGCTTTCAAAATCTGCAGTTTCTGGGCATTCAGGAGCCTCATCGCATGGGCAGCAATCCGGCTGGGTAGTCGGATTTCTGACTTGCCAAAGCTCGAGCATCGATCCGGACTCGAAGACCATGGCTATGTGGGAGACCTGGCTATTCCTCGCTATGACGCTTCAGTGGGTGCTGGTGATCTTGCACATTTGCTTCGGCATCGACGATGACATGCATGATGTCGCCGATGGGATAACAGTCTTGCTGGAAGCCTTCTTCCTGATCGATTTCTACGTGCGGACGCGCTTGGGGTACCATGAGTTTGGCAACAAAGTCATGGACTTAGTGAAGATTCGGCGGAGGTACCTTCGATCGCGGAACTTCTGGATTGACTTGATCGCGCTCCTGCCTCTCTTTGCTGTGAACTGGTTGAAGTCGCCGTTTCGACTGGAGATCTTCAACATTAACAAGTTGTTCCGACTCCTGAAAGTGCCCACTCAGTTCCAAGCGCTGGAACAGCGATACTTGAAGTTTGCGATGGAGCTCCGACTCTTCAAGCTGTTCTACTATACGTTCCTCTTGGCGCATATCTTCGGCTCGCTGTACTTCGACTTTGCTTCGCACGCGTCCCAAGTGTACTCGTTGAGCTCGGGTGAAAACCGGGAGACCAACTTCGGTGGAAACAAATGGCTCCCGCCAGCGAGCTTGGAGGGTGCTGGAACCACGCACCAATATTTCGCCTCAGTGTTCTGGGCATTCGGGCTCATGTCGGCTTCACAGCAAGGTGAGCTGCCCAAAAGCAGTGTGCAGTGCATCTTCAGTGTGATCACCATGATCTCTGGATTCTTCCTCTTCGCCTACGTCGTCGGCAACTTCGCGGATATCATTGAGCTTGTCGATGCCGAAAATCGCGAGTTCAATGAGAAACTGGGCTCGATGCGCCACCTTCTATCGCATTTCACGATTGCTCCATCGATCGAGTCCAAGATGAAGACGTTCTTCTTCTTCAAGCGGTTCCACTCGATCACGCAGGAAGAAGTCCTCGAACACTGCCTTCCGCCGTCCTTGGTGACTGACATCCGGCTGATCAATTTGAACGCCATGATCGAGAAAGTGCCGTTTCTTGGCAACATGGAGGAGTCCATCACGCGAATGCTGGTCTCACACTTCAGCCAGGTCTTGATCCTGAAAGAAGACTACGTCTACCGACAAGGGGACGAGGGCACCGACATGTTCTTTGTCTTCACCGGCATCTTGAGCGTCTTGATCCCAGTCGGAATACCAAGAAAAGCCGAACTGCACGGAAGAAGCCGTGCATCCAGCAGCCGAGGGAGCGCTGTCGATATTGACGTCAAGGCGTTAAAGCAAATGAGCGAGATCACCTCGGGCGACTTCTTCGGCGAGAATGCGCTCTTCTCGGACAATCCTCGAAATGCGCACGTGCGAGCAAAGACGTCGTGCATCCTTTACCTGCTCTCGAGACAGTCGCTTGAGATGGTCTTTGAGTTGTACCCCGACTGGAAAAAGCGTGTCCTCCAAACTGTGAAGGTGCAGCAAAAGCAGCAGCGACTGAACGCACCCACGAATGACCGACACCAACACGAAGGAGCTTCGCAAAAGAGCGCGCGCTTGAACTCTCGAGAAGAAACAGACGATGAGCTCGACAACGATGACCGCACGGAAATCGATCTGGTTACAACGCGAAGCCTTCAACCACTTGCAGTAAG
Source organism: Globisporangium okanoganense (assembly GCA_023334035.1). NCBI lineage: Eukaryota > Oomycota > Peronosporomycetes > Pythiales > Pythiaceae > Globisporangium > Globisporangium okanoganense. Next base: position 11,167 of record JAASFY010000478.1, read on the forward strand.
CCAAGGACTTCTTCGATTTGTGCCAGGAAGCATAGGATGGGTGCGATCACTGGTCTACGGTGTCGAAGCGCAGAGCCCACTGCACTTGATATGGCTTCGGATCATTGCGGCTTCCACTGGATGTATTGCTGTGATAGTTCCTTACCGCATCGCGTTTGACGCTTGCGATCGATGGACACCCGTCACCACAATATTGAACGTGCTCCAGATCGTTTGCACGATTTTCTTCTCGCTGGACGTCTGGATCAACTGGAAGCTCAAGGAATGCGAGATCTCCATCGAGATCTACGAGGAAAAGCATCGTGACTCGTACAAGTCTGAGCGGATGCTGTGGGATATCCTCGCAACGCTTCCACTCGACTTCTTGATCCTTCCGTTCACTTCGACTGGCTTCTGGTTGTGTCTTCCTCGGTGCATCAAAGTGAAGAACATCGTTCACTATTTGAACGAGATCAACCGGCAGAGCGTCTCGTACGAATGGGCTCGGTTCCAGACGATTTGGTTTCTGTACCTCCTGACGATGTACTGGAGTGCGTGCGTCTATCTCGGCGTTGCCAGCTACGATGGATATGGGACGGAATGGAATGGTTGGCTTCCAACGGAGCACATCCACATTTCCGATCCATCAAACCCTTCGTCGTCCGAGCTGTGGCTTCGAATCTTCAGAGGGATGTTCTTCGCAGTCACCGCGTTCGTGAAGAAATGCCGAACCTTCGTCCCGGAATCAACTTCGACTGATGTGTTCTCGATCATGATCTGTTTCGCTGGGCTACTCGTCATGTCATTCATGATTGGTGAGATCTCCAGCTTGTACATCTCGTACATCGGCAACGAAGTCAAGTTCCGCAAGGACCAAATCGAGGTCGAGCTGTACCTGTCGCGCTGGAAAATCGGCAAGCAGATGAAGTCGCGAGTTCACCTGTTCCTTTCGACGCTCTGGTCTTCGCATCACGGTGTCAATTATCAGCATGTCTTCGAGCAGCTACCACGGAAGATTCGGCAGCAGACAGTGCTTCACATCGTGGAATTGCCAATAAGAGCACTGATGTCCAAGGTCTTCCGCCCGCTCGCCCACGGAGATGCAGCCAGTTTGAAAGTCTTGACGCACGCGATTGCAGACCAGCTACGCTTCGAGAGTTACCCACGCGGCGAGAGGGTGGTGGTCGAGGGGACGATCCCAAAAGGGATGTACTTTGTCGTGAAGGGTCATCTCGTGCCGCATTCTGCAACGCACCCTCACCTTTGCCATGGAGTCCGCTACAAGAAAGGCAATTACTTCGGCGAGCAGGGGTTGCTGGGCTATTCCGTGAGCAAAGTGTCAGTGCGCACAATGAAAGCAAGCGATTTGCTCTCACTGAGTACCGACGGCCTGCTGAACGCGCTGGAATCCCACAGTTACTTCTCGATCGCGCTCAAACTCGTCAAGGAACTTTTTTCCAATCTGCAGACGGCGCACAACGGCGATATTCCGAGATCGCGAGACGTCTGGGCCGCACGCCTCAAGAAGATCCTCGTCCGGCAGCGCATGGAATGGGCTCTGAGTCTCACTACGTCGCCCTCGTTCAATGTCAGTTCAGCAGTACCGATAGATGCATCATCTCCGCCGTTTCTTCCATTTTCACCGACTGCTCCAGCAGTGATGGGTGGCGGCAACGTGCTTCCGAAAGGCGCGACGCTGTGGAGCGCGGTGCTCGCGGGCGTGCTTGACACTGACACGCCATACGTGTGCTTGCAGATGTTCGAGGCTTTCTTGGAGCTGGTTGTGCCTGTCGGTGAGCTGTACGACAAGACAGTGGTGACGGCGAAGCGCAACAGGGACGCAACGCTTCCAGTCGGAGCCGTGAAAGGTGCCAGTGGTGGCGCGACATCCGACCTCCGCTTGAAGACCATCGTGCAGCAGATCGGCGCTGGCCGCCAGCGCATCAAGGCAGCCGCGCAGAAGCTGTCGCGGCAGTCGAATACGTCGAGCTCGTCGCAGCGCAACCTCAACGCGCTCCCGAGCGAGTGACTGAGCAAGGCTTCGTCCGCTGGCTGGCAAATCTTCAAATGCGACCGACGCGCGCGCGCAAAACAAATTCACTGCAACCTCCACAAAGTGGGAATATGGGAATGATTGTCAAATGCAACCATTCACTTAAATTCGAACATTCAGAATTTATTTATGTGTAATATGTAATAATAATCTATTCCTAGCCTGTGATGATGATCTCCCTAATTCGCGCTCTAAACCCACTCTAATTTCGAGCAAGACCGCTTTACTCTCCTGACCGAGCGAATGCGCCATTGGGAATCGGACAAGGAGAAACTCGGGAAGAACGCGATGCTTCCTCACCGACAGACTGCGGCGTCTACTGCAGCTGCGGCTGCCCCGCACTGGAGCGCGTCACCATTTGACGCATGGTCCATGCCGTCTCCCGTCGACGCTCCCTTCGCGACCTCGTCGCCAGGCGTGGAGAGCGACCACACGAGTGACGACACGGGCGACCACTTTGACTTTGACGACACGCTGGAGTTGGTCGCGCACGATGGCAACGCCGAATTCTTCAGTATTGGTGACGGCCCACTGCCTGCGACTGTCGAGAAAGCGATCTCTGCCGTGTACGAGGAGATGACGAGGGAGGAGAACGCGGAGCGAGGATACGGCTTCTGGGGCGGAGTGAAGCCCGAGGAGCACACCCGTGACGCGGACGAGGACAAGGAGGAGCTCAGGAGCGCGAACTATGGCGGCACTGTGCATCGCCAGTCCAACACGAGCAGCGGTGACAGCGACGACGCCATGCCGACCATTGACTCGGGTACCTCAAAGCGCGCGCGGCGGTCGGAGATCGAGAAGAAGTCCAGACAGCGACGACAGGTACGCTTGTGAACACACGAGGTTGAGTTTATATTGGCACGAGGGGCTCATTCCATGTGTGTGTAATAATATTCCTTTTGCTTTCATCGTCAGGGACTGCTGCGGCGCATGCGAGATGACGTGTCTCGCCTCGAGAACATCTACACGGATTTGCTCGAGAAAAAAGCGACAAGCGGTGAAACCAACACGCTCGTGCGACCCGCGCGACGGCCGCGCTCGACGACCGACCTCACGCAAGTGTCCTCGCGGCTCACGGCACTTGTGTGCACTTTGACTGATGAGCAGAGCCATATTCGCCGACTCCTACAGGAACACGCGCTGTTCCACCAGGTCATTGCGACCTCGGAGCTGCCTGAACTGATCCCCGACCACGGGGTTCCGACCAGCAGATCGTTCACCGCGGGCTTCGAGCACCTGTCGGTCGCAGAGTGCTACGTGATCGTGCACGAGTGCCACGAGGCGATCTGCCGGTTCGTGGACAGCGACGGGTTCATCTCGACCGGCGCGTCGTTCATGGGCTGGACCGACCGGCGCAAGTTTGATGAAGAGACCTCGGCGCTCCAGTACGGCTTCCAGAAGAAATACCCGATCCAGAGCGCCGAGCAGTTGCTGCTCAAGACGTGGGACATGTTCCGCGACGAGGTCAAGATGGCCAAGGTCTCGTTCGACACGTCCGTGCGCATGAAGTTCGAGGTTTTGCAGACTGTGAACGACGACATCTACATCATCCGGCGCGACCACGTGCACCCGGGCATGCCCTACACGTTCCTCACCGTGCACATCCTCTTCCGACTGCAGACGCCCGACGGCTTCACGCTCTGCATGCGGTCGATCCCGGCGCCCGAGGTGCAGCAGGCGCTCGAGCCGCACGAGATCTACTTTGACGTCTTCCACTGGTGCGTCGCGTGGTGGGAAGTGATTTATTCTCCATTCGCTACGTAGACCTGCTGATCTGACCTCTCTTGCGTGTCTTTGTGCTGCTTGTTGACAGGTCGCACTTCAACCACATATTTGACGACCGCGGCGTGGCCGTGGGCTGCGAGGTCGTCTCGGGTGGCTCCATCGGCGACCCGACGATGATGGTCGCGCGCCACTGGCTTTTCGAGCTCATCATCTCGGTACTGCGCTGGGAGAGCTCGTGCGTGAACCCGCTATTTGTCAAGCTTTAATCGTCCAAAGGAAGGCTACTGAACGTGATTGTAAATACAAAGGCCCACACTGTAATTGGGTGTGAAGAAGACGACTCGTCACAGAGCAGCACTTCGTCAATTATTGGGCTCGTAATGCGAGCTTTTTAATTTCGCATTTTGCTCCGAAGATTAATCCAACAAAATCGAGCTTATATTCGAAGCTGACTCTTTTTGTAGGCCACTTTTATACGCTTTTGAGAATACAAACCCGAATACAAGCTTTTGATTGAGCTGCTGGCATGAAGCAGAACATGGATGACGCAACTCGGCACAAAAGCACCAGAACAGACAGTCAATCGATCGCTCAGCTGGTCGCGATGCAGCAGCAGTATAATCAGGTCCGGCGTAGCGTGCTCGCTGACGTGGAGGCAGTTGCTGACGAGCGAAACCCAAAGCCGAGCAAGAACAAGAGCGCGACTGGTACGAAAGCGGCTGGTGGGGACCTTAGTGCAGCGGATGCGACTGGAAAGCTGCCTCGCCAGCGCAAAGATGCAAGCGCCGCGAAGCGCGCGCGGCGCTCTGAGATCGAAAAGCAGTCGCGCCAGCGACACATGGTACGCCAGTGTCTCTCTTTATTACTCAGCAGGTCTTGCCATGTCTTCGCCACACTTGGTGTATGAATATGCTCACTATTTATTGCTGTCGTTGATACACTACAGGGCTCGGTCGACCAGATGCGCGACGAGCTCGTCAGCCTCGAGAGCGAATACCGTCGGCTCGTAAAGGATCATCAATCCGAGACGCGTGGCGTGATCGTGCACCCAAGGGAGGTCGAGTTGCTGCGGCACAAGTACCTGGAGCTCTCGTCCGAGGCGAGCGCGTTGCGGCAGGAGCACAAGCAGCTGCGCGTGATGCTCCACGAGCGACAGCTCTTCCACGACTCGTTCCGCGCACTGTCGGTTGAGTTCAGTGACGACGACGAGTTCCCGTGGAGCGCCGTGGCGCACGCGTCCTTCGAGCCACTGGCGCCGCTCAAGGGCTTTGAGCTCATCCGCGACTCATACGGCGTCATCTCGCGGTTCGAGGTCGGCGGCAACTTCCTCTCGTCCGGCGCGACGTACTTTGGCTGGGCGGACAAGCGGCGGCTCGACGAAGAGACGTCGGCGATGCACTTCACGTTCACCAAGCGCTTTGTAAGCCAGAGCACCGAGCATCTCATGGAGCAGTCGTGGCAGACGTTCCGCAACGAAGAGGACATGCGCAGAAAAGTGTTCAGCGCCGCCGTGCAGGTGAACTTGGAGATCCTGCAAGTGCTGAGCGACGACGTGTGCGTCGTGAGGCGCCACACCAAGTATGTGGCCATGGGCAAGGCCTTCCACACGGTCTACCTGCTCTTCCGCATGCAGACGAAGACCGGATACACACTCTGCTTCCGCACGATCCCGGCGCCCGGGATCCAGAACTCGCTCGAGGACCACGAGTCCTGGATCGACATCTTCCACTGGTACGTACGTAGCTATCTGTCTATCGGTCTATGGGGCTAAATAATTGTGTACTTGTGTAATATTTATTTATTTATTTGCAGGACCCACTTGACGCGCGTTATTGACGAGAATGGCGCCACGACCGGCACGGAGATCGTGTTTGGCGGGTCCATTGGCGCGGGGAACATGAAGTTCGCGATGCACTGGATGCTCGAGCTCGCGATGACCGTCGTGCGCTGGGAGAACGCGTGCGTCGCGCCCATGGCCATCAAGCCGTCGTCCAAGTAGCTCCCATTAATTTAATTTCCTCCTCCATGTCCATTTCATTTGAGATTTTGACACTTCCAGAGTTTATCATGGGACCCTCAATGCCATGGGACCCTCAATGCCATGGCATGGCATTGATTGACGCGAGACCCTGTCACACGCAGAGGATATTCTTCTCGACGGATGGATTGATGAAAATCAATGACTTCATTTCTCTCTGGAATTGTGATGTGTGATGGGGATTGATCAAAATGAATGACTTTTCACTTCTCTCTTGAATTGTCTGCTTCAATATAAATATATCCTGATTATCAAACTTATGCTCCCTATATTCAGTGTCGTACCGACATACAGTAAACTACCTTCTTATAAGGTACATTAAACCTTTATAGTTCTTACTTCTATTATCAAAGGCTAGCTCGGATTGGCCATTCAAAATTAATCAATGTCAATGCGCTAGCTGCTCCGCATTCCCCCATCCCCATTCGGACTGGATTTTCTGGTTCGGACTTTTCATTGGCCAAAAATCAATTTCTGCACGCTCTTTTTCTCTTCACAAAGTGTCTTGAATTTTGTATCCCGACCAAAAATCGATTGCGCACATCCAGCGGACTGGCTCTGCCACACTTTCTCATTGGCCAAAAATACTTCCTTAAACTCACTGATTCGCTGAAAATCGCGCGTTGGACTCCGCACGCGTTTCTCCACCAAGGTCTTGCTCTCTTCGCTCGCGTTTCTCCATGCGGTCATTTGGGAAAACTCAACCGAAGACAACAAGCCAAGGACTCCACCACCAGACAAGACCCCAAGACAAGATGGCCGACGAAGGATGCGACATGCTCGAGTGCTGCCTCTGCGGCGCGCTCTGCGGTGCCTGCTGCGCGGCCGCGGGTGACGACGGCGACCGCAACCGCCGCCGCGGCCACAGCCACAGTGGCCACCGCGGCGGCCACGTGTACGTGCAACCCGTGGCCGTGCAGCCGCAATACCAGCAGCAGGGCTACCCGCCACAGGGCTACCACCAGGAGGGTTACGCTCCGCAGGGTGCGTACCCACCACAGCAGGGCGCTTACCCTCCGCAGGGAGCGTACCCGCAGCAAGGCTACGCACCGCAGGGCGCTTACCCACCGCAGCAGGGTTACGCACCGCAGCAATACCCTCCTCAGCAGGGCGGCTACCCAGGCCAGGCCGCGTACGCGCAGCCAGCGACCGGCAAGATCTAAAATAGCCGATGACTACAAGTGATTGCATGAGCGCCTCTTCATCTTGCCGACGCGCGCCTGCTCCGAACGAACAGGTGAATGGAGAGCAAGCGATTGCGATTATCGCGTCACGCCCCTATTGTAAATATGGGACACCAGCACGACTTCAACACAGTGCTGGTGTCAACCTCCAAAACTAAACTCATAATGTATTGCTTTCTTTTTTTCTTCTTGTGGAATCGAATTTACTGGGTTGTACCGGGCGCGCTGTGGCGATACGCTCTTGTCATCATGTCAGTGGCTTGCACACAATGGGCAATGCGTTCATACCAATCGGTCTTGATACCTATCGAGAACGGGTATCAAGCAAGTTCGGTATCAAGCCAGCCAACTTGCCCGCCTTGTACTGTAGTTGTCATAAACGACACAGCTTCCGTTTGCCATAAACGACACAAAGCTTCCCGCCATATCCGTGCAAAAACTGAATCGAAAGGGCATAATCAGCATGCACAATCAGCAAATGCATGCTCTATCGGATATGACGCTGCTCTAACGCATGCGCGCCAGCAGCGCTCTCGTCACCACTGCATTGCTCTCTTCGGCACTCAGAGCAACGTCGCGCAGGTTGACTTTCTCTAAATACCGCTCGCAGAACCACTCGAAAAGCTCCACGTGCTGCCCCTTGGCCGCCAGGAACGGGGCATCGGACGTGCAACCTTCAGTGCGCTGCTCGTGCAGAAAGATCACAAGCTCCAAGTCACCCTTGGCCGCCGCGTTGTCCATCGCCCGTGCTGTACAGCCCTCCGAGCGGTTCGAGTGGAGCCACTGGGCTATCTCAACACAGCCAGCGTTGTCCATGGCGCTGGTCGTACAGCCCTCTGTCCGGGTATGATGGAGCCATTGTACGATGGTCAAGTGGCCGCCCTGGGCCGCCCAGTCCATCGCTCGACTGGTACAGCCCTCTCTGCGATGGGCATGTAGCCACTGCATCACCTCGAGATGGCCGCTAAATGCGGCAAAATCCATGGCCACAGTCGTACAGCCTTCTTTCCGGTGCTCGTGCAGCCACTGGACGACTGGAAGGTGGCCGTGCTGCGCTGCGCGGTCCATGGCTCGGGTCGTGCAGCCCTCGGTTCGCTGTTCATGCAGCCACTGTACCAAAACCAAATGACCATTGCTGGCTGCGCCGTCCATCGCTGCCTGGCTGCAGCCCTCTGCTCGGGTCGCGTGGAGCCACTGGACCACCTCAAGATGGCCATTCGTGGCCGCAAAATCCATCGCGTCCACTGTACACCCCTCCGAGCGACTCGTATGGAACCACTGGACAATGTGTAAATGGCCGAACTGGGCCGCCGAGTCCATCGCTTGGGTCGTGCATCCAGCGTCCTTGTCACAATTCTCTGTCTGGAGCAGCGTCAGGTTGCCGCCCTGGGCCGCGAGATCCATGATTTTGTCGCTGGGATCAAGATGGTACTTGGCTGAGAAGAGGAACTTGGTGATGTCTAGATGGCCGTTCTGGAGCGCACCACGTAGTGTAGCTGCTGAATCAGAGGCTGTGAGTTCTTCACCCTTGCGCTGGCGCTGTTCGTGAAGCCACTGAACGACCGCCAAGTGACCATTGGCAGCCGCTACTGTCATTGCAGCACTCGTAAAGCGAGCAGCAGCACCGTGATGGCTGCAGATCCACTGGAGCATCTCCAGGTGTCCGTTGCCAGCCGCGAGGTCTGCGAACGAAGAGCTCCACACGACGTTGAAGTTGTAAAAGGAGCTATTGGTCGCGAGCCACTGCAGAATACGTAGATTGCCCAGTGCCGCCGCCTCCTGCATCGCCTTCCACACAAACGCCCCCGTTCCCGTCTCCTGCGTTGAAGACGGATAGTAGTCGGCGCAGAGCCATTCGATCATCTTGTGGTTGTTGTAACGCACGGCGAACACGAGCGCGCTGGTGAAGCGGAAAGCGCGCAGGTGCGGGTCCACGTCCTTGGGCTCTCGCGCCTTGAGTCGTGGCAGCAGCGAGAATACGTTGAGCTCACAGGCGCGTGGGATGGCCTTGAAAAGCCCAGAGTCGAGGCAGTCGCTGATCTTTGTGAGCACGTGGGGGAGAGATCCGACTTGGTGGCGCGCATTGTGCTCACCTCGGAAAACAACAGCCACTGAGACCAGAGGCGGCCCTGGTGCATGCTCTGCAGAGGTACACGGCTGCTGCATCGTGCCTATTGACTCGTATGGAGAAGGATCGCCACCCGCCAGCACGAGTGCGCCGTTCGCCAGTGGCCCGCGATGCTCGTTGATAATGGACGATGGCTCAATTTGCAAAAATCAGAGAAGGGAGTTTTTTAGCCTATAGATTTTTAAGATGTTTCTTGCTGATAATCCCACTAATTTGCCCAACAAGTGTTTTACCCATTCAAAAATTAGGATAATAAAACCCATTAAACATCATTTATAGGACTCGAAATCGCATATTTAGAGTTTGTGTCACAATTTTTGGCTCACAAGCTTCTATTAAGACCCTCTTTGACAGTTGAATTGGAAACTAAAACCTTTTTATAAGCTTTGTCCCAATGCAAAACGGACAAAAAGTGTTGTTTCACTTTCTCTATTTTCTCATTCATTTGTCTGGGATATTGGGTCAACCCAATGTCCCAGACAAATGAATGAGAATACTTTTTATATAGTTTGATAAAAATCGCAACTAAATTGGCGACTCATCAAGTGCGAGAACGCAAAATCAAGCGAGAACGCAAAAATGCTCTTCGCCAGCCCAATGGTGTACGTTACGTTGAAGCCGGATGAGGCAGCAATGGTACTGCGTATGCACACTATGGGCCGCTCAGTCAAGCAACTCGCCGCAGACATCGGTGCGTCGCCTGCTTCTATCAACAGGATGTTGAGCTTATCGAGATCTGGGATCGTTGGGTCAGGAAAGGGCCGCTCAGCGCTGATGACCGAGGCAGAGGAGCGAGCTCATATGCAGTGGCTCTCTCAGAATCGCTTCGCCACCGTCAACGCTCAACTCAAGAGGCTGCGCGGTAAAGGGATTGCGATATGCGCGCGCACGCTGTTGCGCATGTTGTTGAAGTACCCGCTGAAGTCGAGCAAGACTATCGCTGTTCGCAAGGGTAAAGGTGGCACGAGTCCTGATGTGGCGCGAGACATCGTGAAGGAAGCCTTGGCGTCGGCAACGTAGATTTTCACAAGCAAACAGGTGGGTTTTTATGGGCTTCTTTTGTGGTTTTTTTGCTGTGTATTTTATCTGCGCGAAGTGTGTGTTTTTATTATTTATTATTTATCTGTACGTTATAAAACTATTTATCTGTGCTTAACTCTTATATTAGATTGCAGACAAGATCATCGACCTCCGAAAAAAGAATCCTCAGCTCAAGATCGAGATTCTGTTGGACGGGGACCAGGCGGCTAAGAAATCCTCCCAGTCCAGTAGACTTGCAGCTGTGGTAAGACTATGAT
>JAASFY010000479.1:0-21568 GCA_023334035.1 Globisporangium okanoganense
ACGAGGACGACGAGGTCGTCATCGCTGGGAAGCTACTGGTGGAGCTGCTTGCTGAGGCACTGCGGGCATGCGAGAGCGCGTCCAGGTTCATGAAGAGACTGGACTTGACTTCCGCTGTAGAGTAGAATGAACTGGAGCCAGCAGGCATTGAGTAGGACGCTTGGTGGAGCGACGCAGGCGCGGCCTCCTGTGGCTGGGACTGGTAGTGGTGGGGCTGGTAAGAGCTAGCTCGTAGCCCAGCGTTCGAGCCAGTGCTTCCGAGACCGTGGTGGTGCGACCGGGACTCTGCTGGAGCCTGGACCTGCTGGCTGTCGTACGCGTGCTGGTGGCTCTCATAGATGTGCTGGTTGTCCTGCAGCGCCTCGCGCAGGATCTTGGCGTCGTTGTACTCGTGGGCGATCAAGTTGCTGGCCCCACCGCCGACGCTGAACAGTGCATGGAAGTCGGCGCTCAGCTCAGGCAGCCCACCGAGCATCGATGTTGCCCCCACCGCGTCAGTCGCTCCAGGCTGCTGTTGCTGGCCTAGATGAGCTACCATGGCGCCTGGCGCAAACGAAGTGTAGCCTCCCAACGATGGCCAGAGGCCCTGCTGCTGCTGGCTCATCGGGTGCGCAGCAAGCTGCGACGGCGCGCTGGCCGCGTCGCCCATATCCAGCTGCCGTGGTGGCAGGTACTCGAACGAGCCGCTCGCGGTTGAGATCGGCGGTTGGTACAACACACGGTCGGCGTGCTGGTGGTGGCTGGGCACGCGTCGATGATCGTGGTACTGGTACTGGTGGACGAACTGGTGGTCGCTCTCACCAGTGTACGCGAGTAAGTCGCTCTGTCTTGTCGCGCTTGACGAGGCCGCCGCCACGCGGGACGCGTGAGACGCGCGCAGCCGCTGCATATCGGCCGTGGTGAGCGTCGCCGGCGGCGCCTGCTGGTTGTTGTTGCTGCTGTCGTAGTACTGCTGCTGGTAGCTCATGAGCATCGTCGTGTTCGCTACTGTAGGTCCCAGTACACACGCAGATACGAAAGGCGGGCGTGTCGGATCGGTCGGCCCCGTGAAGGCAGGAGACCCAACGCCCAAAGCTATTACCGGAGCGACAGGTAGGCTGTCGAGCTGACTGAGTGACGGACAGGCTGGCTGGCTGGCGGCCTGGAAGCTGAGCTCAGTAGACAGACCCCGGGTCGCTCGTCAGCAAGTGTGTCGTGGGTAGGAGGTTCGCAAGTGAGCCTCACAAACAAAAAGAGACCAAATAAGGGCTGGCAGTATTTACAGTGCGCGAAAACAAGCCTTGGACGAGTATAGTACCGTGGATTTTCACGTCTGTGGAAGGACGTGAAGACCGAGAGCATAATGAACGTAAGAGAGCTCTTGACGACCGCTCTCTCTCTCAGATCTTGAACTGTTGTTGAGGCATCCTGTTGGCCAGCGAGTGACTGGCCGAAACCCTCTGTTTGCCTGGCCTCAGCTGCCTCGCCGAGCTCTTTCTTTTTTTGCTCGGCTCTCTGGGCGTCGACATGGTTTGACTCTGGTACACCTGCAGGTTAATTATTACGACGACAGGAGCTGGCGGCTGCAATCCAAAGACCGGTCAAGCTGCTCGCTGCAGCTGTGCGAGCGGACGATGGCGTTCGTCGCGGGCTTGCTTTCGCGCCCGGCTTTTCACCTTTCGAATATAATATTTGTGAGCAGCTTACCGATTGCATGTAGCACGTTGTGCATAATAGACGCGTTTAAATGGATTGTCTAAAATAATAACCTGCTGTAAATAGTGAACTGAAGTGATGACGCACCGCAATTGGATTGCAGGCAAAATGCGGGTGATACATATTCGCGCAACGATAAAAATGCTGGCGAGAAACTCTACATAACGTTCTACAATTTTATTATAAAATCTAATAAACATATGTAATAAAAGAAGTACATTTTCGCTAGCATAAATCCTTTATACAAATATTCGTTATTCCGGATAAACTTTTGGATATTAAATATGATTTATGTAAGCAATATCTGAAAGCCTCTTTACGAATTATATCATCTTAGAATATTGGATATTCGTGGTCTGAATTTGCTCAAAAGTTATATTTGCTGCTCGCCTCGTTTCTGGGCTTGACTAACGACGACGACAACCGGTCTCTTGCATGCGAGCCACACTCATAAACTGTCTGCCTGCCTGCTGCCAACGGCTCGTCAGTGACGTGCGTCGGGAGTGGGACCCTGTCTCTAGACACATGTATTCATTCGAGACCGCTTGAGTCAAAGCAGCTGTATTACTCGTCTAAAAAAGAGCCCCGAGAATCAAGTGGGAAACCATCCGGTCCGTTTTGCAAAGCTGGCCGACACATCCGGAAGTATTTCGCCACCATAATGGATAAATAAGTATCCCAATTTTTAGTGATCTTGGATGTGTGGGCGGCTACAATAATATCTCGTTGGTTGGCTATTATTAATACAGTCCCAATATCGAGGCTTTCTTGCCGCGATATCAGTAATATCGCGGCAAGAAAGCCTCGATATATACTACTGCAGTTTCGTTCAGCTGGCGAGAGACCAACACCATAACGATTTTTGGCGTAAAATGCACAAAAATTAGAGTCATCAAAATTTGGCGTAAAACCTTAAGCAGAAAATTAAGTCATCGATTTTTTTGGTGTCGAAATGTTGTGCATAGATAATGTGGGGTAATTTTGTGGGAGCCAAATTCCCAAGTCTTGAAATCGGCTATCAACTTCGCGATACTGAAACCAACTGGAGATCGCGCAGCAACACCAGTCGTCCAGGTGCAGACAGTAGGCGGCACTGGCCATAAAGGTCTCGATCTCACTGTGAATAATTATTGGAAAATGTTAAATACACAACAATTTTTTTAACCGCACCGCGCACCATACCCACTTTTGAATATTTTTATAGGCTTAGAGTTTATACGAAGCCCGCTCGATTTAGGATTTTCGCAAAGTCACTCGGCTTTAGGGTTTAGATGTGCTCGCTTGGCGTTAGGGTTTTGGTGCTCTTGTACAGGGTTTGGATAACGTGTACAGGGATATGTTTTGTGTTCACGTTCCAAAAGTGTGTATGGTGTGTGGTGCGGTAAAACAAAACTGTGGTGTATTTAACATTACCCTATTTATTTACATTAGCACTCTCCGTTGTAAATTATCACCTGGTGCTTCTACAGAGAAAATCGAATTTACATATATGTTTTTAGTAATATCGTGTGCTTGACAAGAGGAAATCCAGATAGCAGCGCTGTAAGATAATTTAATTGTGTCTCTTGCCAAAGTCGGATAATCTGTTTTAAGTATTATTTGAGTTTCATAAAAGTTTGTAGCAGGTACCGGTATTGCTCGCTCGTTGCCGATATGAGATCGGCGTGGAGTACCAATGGATTTTGAACGTGACAAATTGCAAAATCTCTAATAATAATGCGGATGGCTCATACCTCCACGAGGAGAGGAGTGACTGTGACATGGGTGGCTCCGAAACATCCCACTGGAGGTGTCGAAGTGATCAGGATCGGAACATTGTTAAGAGAGACACACAGTATTGCTGGATAGCTTAATAAATCGGAAAGACTCGAGTTGATCTCGACACGAATGGCCACTTTCTGGTCGAGACTAATAATAAATGCTTTTTAGCAATTACGGATGATTTTTTTAGCAATTATTAAAATAATTGCTAACAAATCATCCGCGGATGGTCACCAGTGACTGATGGTTAGAGCTTGGCTGGTGGTTGCGTGTGTAGTGAGTGGGACTGAGCCAAGTTGCTGACTCGAATGAATCAGTCATTGATTGATGCTGCTGGCTGCCTTGCACTGCATTTTTTAAAGGACAAGCATCGAAAATCCGCAATACAGACATACTATGGCGTCGGAGTTGGGAGGCGATCTTCGAGTAGGTACTTCAGTCGAGCGAGTGAACTCGTTGTGAAGCGAAGCGGTAGAATACGTCTAGAAAGTGCATCAGCGTGCTTGGACTGATGACTCTTTCCAGTATTATTTTAGTAAACCTGTGTCGCCTTATTTTTTAAATAAGGCGATCTACTGTCGCGTCACTCTTCGCCTTCGAGGACAGTTCGACAGACTGCACTTAGTGGTCGCTGCTGGATGGTGCTCTTTGGATTGCTGCCCACTGGTTGGGCGGGGCCGCTCGCACTTCAACATCTGGTCTGGCGATCGTGTGGCTGCCTGGCGTTCATCTTCCGATACAATAACGCTGTAACAAGCTTGCACCATACGAATGAGACTGTCGCCGAGTCCCGCGTAATCACTCAGTCGCTCCTACGCTCTTCATCGGACCGCTGACGTGCTCAGAATGGCGATGATTACCTCCTTTGTAAAGACGCTCTTGCCTTCATGATTCTCTGTAATTCCTTTGTTTCCTGCGTCCTGCAATCTTCGTGTGCCTCAGCTCCAGTAGCAAGCAAGTATCCGTTTCATTCGACGCAATTACTCTCGCTCACTCTCTCTCTTCAGACTGCATTCAGTCAGTCGCCACTGCCCAAAGCGCTCAGCCCTTCTCCTCGTCGCTCGCGGTCGTCCTCTACGCTCACCTTCCTGAGTCGCAGAGGCTGCCACCGAGCTCCCGTCGTTCTTGTCATAAAGTCTCATGAGCCTCTCGCTGGACCTTCCGAGCCTTCCGACCACGTTTCTTCTCGCTTTTCTTCTGCAATCTCCAGTCCACGAAGACTGCACTGGACGGACGTCGCGCACCTCGTCGCTTGTGAGGCTTCGTCCACAGAAGAGCAAGATTCGTCAGAGCTTCTCGCTGCTGGTACTCACCCGTACACAGTCCCCTCATATGAGTATACTTAGTAGTGCATCCAGCACTCGTAACGCCACTGCAGTCGGTGTCTACTGCCGATTATTTAATAGTATCACGCTGGACAACGCGTGTGACCATGGGGTCAGTGTACTATGACTGGCACGCGTGGCCATGGGGTACGTACTATCCGGATATATTATTATTAAGTGTACTGGTTTAACGTCGTCGCGAAGTTAAGGAAGTGTTACATTCGAGTAACATTCAAAACTGTGTTACATTCGTGGTGCCACTTCAAATGATTTCTCATGCGCTCATCAAAAAGTGTTCTGACAGTGATATCAACGATAAAGAGAGAAGATGCAGAGCGAGCCGATGTTGCCATTATTCCCCAAGTTCTCCGTCACGACGTGGTCCAGTGCCGCATAATCGCGGATCTCATGCATGCAGTTCTTGTGGGTCTACTTGTTGTCTGTATTGTTTGACAATTGCTGCTTTAGCACAATAGTCTCGTTGCGGCCTTGTACCTGCCTGGCGTCGCAAATTATCACTGAGCACGACCTCACACTGCGGCAGTCGGACAAGATTCACACCGAGCCTCAGCAGCATGAACAACATCATCCGACGACGGACACGATCAGCACAGCGAGCTGAACACCGCGAGTCGCATCTATTTCTGCGGCCGTGACATGCTTCACTCGTATTTGTGATCATGTCGCCTGCTCAAAGCGCGCTCATGGTTTAAAGCTCGCTCATGTACGTGTGCAAAACCCGCTGCTGCCGCCGCTATGAGCGGACTACACGCACGCAGAGCTCATCAATATTGCTGCTGTCAGTGGCAGCGGCGTGTGCTGAAGAGCGAAATTGTAGCGCTTGGACCCTCACAAGCACGGCGCTCTCGGACGTCCCGTGGCTCATGGCGCCGCTGTCGCTTCATTATGTTGTGCAGTTGTCACGTTCCTTCCTGCCGTGTCTGCGTGTACACGTCCTGCAGCATGACGACAACACGATAGTCAGTCCGAGTCTGCCCTTGGCCCTAGGACTCCTGGCACTTGACCTGCAGAGTCTTGTGCGTCACAGCAGCAACATACATGTAATTTCGTCACGAGCGGCACCATTGTTAGATGGGAACCATGTCACTACACGCAGCTGATGCCACTACGTAGCTGTGCGTGTCGACCCGACCCATGCCTTTCTCTTTTTGCGATTGAAGCGATGTTGCATAGTTTTCATTTTGTTTCTCATGGCAAAAGTAGCAGCCAATCAACAAGCTGCAGCGACGTTATTTAATTTAATATTTTCTTACGCAATAGTTAAACCAAGTCAAGTGCTGTATCAAGGTGTAATGCTTATCTTCGGGTGAGCTCACGTGCCGTTATGGCTTCACAGGCGGATGCCTATAGATTGCAATTAATCCGTCATAATCAATACACTATCTCGTACTTAGTCGAGCTTTTTTGGTGTCTCCATATATATTGACCATCACTCTTTCCGCCTGCGCGCGGGCAAATGCACGCAGTTTGAAAATCAACAGCAGACGTGTGTGATGGTGAAAAAGGCGGCGGCGACGAAGAAGAAGACGACGAAGACGAAGACGAAGACGAAGGCGGGGCCAGAGGCGGAGGCGACGCCCCTTGCTGCGAGTGCAGTGCTGGGCGCCGATTGGGTCGCCACGCTGCGCGAGGTGCTGCAGGACGTGCAGACGCTGGCGCTCGAGCGCACGACGTACCAGCAGCAGGAGCTCAATCCACAGCAGCACCACCTGCACGCGGCGTCGCTCGCGCCGGCGCTGCGCAGACTGCGCCGCGTGTTCAAGGACGAGGTGGGCTTCGGCAGCAGACTCGTGGAGGAGAGCTGGGTGCTCTTCCGCGACGAGATCTGGCTCGCGATCGCGCGCGTGCTCGTGGCGCCGAAAGGGAGCTCGGCGGTCGTGTACGCGTTTGGCGCGTTCTTTGGTGAGTTCCTCTGTGCGTTTGCCCCACGTGACGATGAACACGTGGAGAGAGGCAGCAGTATCAAGAAGAAGCGCGCGGACGACACGCCCAACACGAAGCAGAAGCGGGACCAGGAGAGCAGTCTGAACGAGATGCGCATTGAGATCCTGAACCGCCTCATGGAAGCCACCAAGGCAGAGGACAAGAACGTGCGCCTTCGCGTGTGCCACTTTTTGCAGATCATCCTCAACAAGCTCGACTACATCGAGTACGTGCTCTGTGTATTGAATGTGTGTGGTATGCATTATTGATTATGAGGGTGTCGTGCGTTATGTTCTTTGGGGCTAATAATCTGTATTGGATTTTTTTGACGTTGCGATGTTTAATTTTTTTATTTACAGGGAGGATTTGTTCGGGAAGCTGCGCGCCACGTTGATCCCCCGTGCGAACGACAAGCTCGCGTCTATCCGAGTACAGAGCGTGTACGCACTGAAGCGCATTCAGGAGCCGGAGGACCGCAAGGACCCCGTGACGGTAGAGCTTTTGCGACTCATGGTCTCGGACCCGTCCAAGTAAGTTGACTTTTAAATTGCCTTTTATTTCTCTCTTGTTAGCATTTAACTCACATGTTTTTTTCTATTTATTTCTGTGAGCAGGGACGTGCGCAAGGCCGCGGTACTCAGTGTCGCGATCACGAAGGCAGCCTACATGGATCTGATCATTCGCATTCGAGACACGAGCGAAGAAGTCCGCCACGCGGTGTTCAAGGTATTTGGCGACCAGATAGGCATCCGGGACATCCCGATTACTGACCGGGCGCACTTGCTCGACCAAGGACTGCAGGACCGATCTGAGATGGTGCGAATTGCCTGCGAGCAAATGGTGCTGAAGAAATGGCTGCCGATCTGTCGGGGGTCGCCGGTGACACTCCTGAAAGCGCTGGATATTGAGCAGTTCCCAACAATTGGATCGAAGGTCTCGCGAATCATTCTCAAGCACGTGTCCGAGAACCCAAGCCTGGAAGACGTGGTACCGCACAACGCGCTGGAGATCCTGGCGCAGAACAGCGAAGCGTGCGACGCAGAGAGCATCTTCTTCTGGCGAGAGCAGTGCTACTACTACCAGAAAGTGGACCGCGACCACGACAAAGTGGCGGCTCTGCTGCCAAACATCTCCGATTTCTGCAAGCTCGTTGTCGTCGCCTGCGAAGCTGGAGGAGAGATGTTTTTCATCGCGCAGCAGCTGCTGCAACTGGGCCATCTGCTGGATTTCCAGGACGAGTTTGGCCGAAGAAAGCTTCTCGACTGTCTGCGTAAGTGCACTGCTGTGTGATTATGTATTTTGTCTTTTGTGTTGTGTTTATTGATCTAACGGTCTTAAAATGTTATGTGTGCCTTTTTTTACAGAGAGAATGCTGCGCAATGTCGAGACGGAGACGCAGCTGATCTCGAGCATCATGGAGCTCATGGCGTGCATCCACTCTGGCAACTCGGACCAAGAGTTCATCCAGGTGGTTGCTGAGATCACGTCCGACCTGTACGATCCGCTCGAAGAAGACGACGAAAAGTCTGAGGAGGAAAAGAAATTGTCGAGTCTCTCGAACTTGACCCAAGAAGAGCGCGACGCCGCCGGTCATCGCTTTGAAGAGCTCGAGAATCTCTTGGTTACGTTGGATGACGACTCGCAGGAGTACTTTGACGTCCAGAATGAAATGATCGAGCTCGAGAAACTGCTGCAGGATCCCGAAGTGCTGCGTCGCCTGCGATGCCTCGAAGTCGTCGCGCAGCTGCTGAAACTTACTGCGTCCACGTTGCGTGATCCTATCATCGCAGGCATGGGGCGCTACATCCTCCCCGCGATCGAAAGCGACGTGCCAGCGGTGCGTGAAGCAGGCATTGAAGGACTCGGTCTCTTTTGCTTGCTTGACAAGAACTTTGCGGAGAAGCACATGCTCGTGTTCTGGCGCGCGCTCAACAACGAAGAAGAAGAGCGCGACGTAAAGCTGAACTGCATCAAGGCGCTCTTCGACATGCTCTTTAGTTTCGCCAACTTGCACCCGAAGTCGATGGTTCCGATCAAAGCCGAGCCCGAGGAGATGAAGGATGGAGAAGAAGAAGGTGCGCAGGACGAGAGCAGTCGCCTGGACGCACTGGATCTCGACATGGTGCTCTTCGGCCTCGCCGAACTACTCCTCGTGGACGACCTGGACGTGCAGAGCACGATCGTCGAAGGCTTCGGCAAGCTCTTCCTGCTCAATCGGATCAAGAACGTGGCCGTCATGGCTCAGCTGTTGGAGACGTACTTCAGCCCGCGGCTGCAGAACGTGCAGCTCCTGAGCGACCATGGGTTCCAGTCCAAGTCGCTGCAGCTGCTGAGCATTTTTTTTCCTGCCTTCACGCGCTCGTCGACTGCGAACTGCGTTTTGTTGGAAGAGGCGAGCATCCATCTCATCCAGAAACTTATGGAGAGCGAAGAATTTGGGGACGCCAGCGCGAATATCATCGACCTCGCGGCTTGCATGAAGTACGTTTGCCACCTGCTCAGCCACGTCGAGCAGCAGGCCAAGCCGGAGGACAGCAAGTCCAGCAAGCCGTCATCGTCATGCTCGCACCACAACCGCATGGGGCTCAACGTCTGCATGGACATTCTCGCACTGGAGCACATCACTGCATTGTCTTCCTCAGATAGTGCCAAGGTGGACGAAGACCTGATCGTGAGCCGCCAGAAAGTGCTCGTGAAAGTGCTGTTGCTGATCGACGTAGCGCCTGCTGAGCCGCGCTCCGCTGCGCTCTTTCAGGCATTGCTCGCGGACGTGGCGGCCACGTGTTTTGCCGCTCAGCGTGGCCTCGTGCGCAGCGCCGAAGTGTTTGTGAAGCGGACGGCCGCGAGCTACAAGGAGAAGCGCGGCGAGGAGGTCAGCGACGACGACCCGAGGGTGCTGGCGCAAGACCGCGAGTGGGCCAGAAAACACGTGCTGGAGCGCGCGACGGTGCTCGAAGCGGCACTGGTGGAGGCCACGAGCAGCAAGACACAGCGACGGCTGCAGAAGCAGCGCCTGGCCAAGAAGAAGCGGCGCGCAGGCAAGTTTAGCTCCTCGGAGAGCGAGCTCAGCAGCAGCGACGAGGACGGCAGCGCCGACGAGAGCGATGGTGGTGACGCTGATGGCAACGCTGACGACCAGGCCACCGTTGCTGCTCTGCCTCCGCGCCGCGAAGTGAGCACGCGCAAGAGCAAGCAGGTGGCCACGGAGCGCATCACGAACCGCGAGTTCGATGTCAAGATGAAAATCGCGTTCGCGAGCGACGATGAGGACGAGGATGGAGAAGATGACGATGAAGAGGAAGATGACGAGAGTGACGACGAGTCGTCGGCGGAAGATGGCGAATAGGTGGGAGAACGCAATGGCGGATGCCTGACTGGATACAGTCTGAAGAGTGAGAGAGAAAGAAATGGGAGAACGCGCATGTGAGTCCACCGTGGTATGTACACCGTGTTGTTACGCGATAACAGATACCGGTAATAGAGCAGGTGACTGTAGCTCTGCGTGAGGTGATGCTGGCAAATGCCTTCCTCTCCAGGCAAGCAAGTGCCAAAAGGGCCAGTGTACAAATCGTCTATGCAGCCACTCGATCTGCAAACCTGCTCTCTGTTGAGGCCATGCCACACAGTCAGTATTCAGTTCCTTCGTCTCCAAATCTACGAGCTTACTCATTCCAACAGCGTGTAGCGCGTCCCTTCTTCGTGGCCTGGCCAGCACATCCACGAGCTCGTGGGACCGTAGCGAAGGAATCCGTGAAATGATCAATCGCAAACCGCAGATTGGCCGTCGCCTGTGCTACCATCCATGCTGTTATCACCGCCAACACCAGCCAGACAGCACGGTCTTTGGCGCCACCTAAGTGCAGGTCTGCATAGCGTTCGCTGTGGCGGAATCTCGACATCATTCAAGAGACGATGTGGATTGGTGCTCACCCGACCACGAGCAGTGCTCGATCCAGTTCATGGCCGAGAGCGCGGGGCACTTGACTCAGGAAGTGAGGCGACACAACGCGGCGAGCCTTGCGCAACGCGTCGAGCACACCAAGAGAGCCGCATGGCTGGTCGCAAGAGCTCGGTGATGGAGCCTTCCTATTTTGCTGTTGTTTTGATTGCGAAGCAGATTTGATGCTGCTGTGTTTTCATTGGCTAAAAATTAAAAAAATCGACCTGCTCGTATTTTCTTTTTGGCCAACTTGACAAGCATCACACTCTCTCACACGAGAAAGACGAAGTAAACGAGCGGAGCGCTCCAGCAGAGCTCTACGGGCGAGCGACAGAAAGAGACAAGAGAGAGAGAGAGAGATGACGGCCGCTGCGGCGACCGAGCGCGCCGAGCTGCTCAAGCTCAAGGGTAACCAGTGCTTCCAGAAGAGCAAGTTCAACGCCGCCATCGACATGTACACCGAGGCCATCGTACGTATTTCATTCTGCCTTCTCGTGTGTGCCATGCTGCCTAACCAGCACCACGTTGGCATGTGACGCGTTATCAAGGCTGCTACTGCTAGTACAGATACAGAGCTGACTGACTGTCGTGCTAACGAACGTGTGGTGCATTCATGCAGGTGTTGGACCCGTCGCAGTCGACGTACTACTCGAATCGCGCGCTCTGCCACAGTAAAGTGCGTTGTTTTTATCTACTTATTTAAATATTAGTGTGTGTGCCTCGTATCGTCCAGCCCTGATAATAATGCTCTTGTATACGTCATAACACTAACCTTTTTATTATCACCGCAAAATAATAGCTAAAGCACTGGGCGTCGTGTCGAGACGACTGCGTGCAGTCGCTCAAGTGCGACGCGCTGAACGCCAAGGCGAGCTACCTGCTGGGCACGAGCCACATGCACATGCGGTGCTTTGAGGACTCATTCCAGGCTTTTAAAAAAGCGCTCCTGAGCGCCGAGAAGACCAACAAGTCGAAGGCCTTCCAGCAGGAGATCGTCGTGGAGCTGCGTCGCGCTAAGAAGGCCCAGTGGCAGTACGACCAGACGCGGCGCATCACGGAGCACGAGGCCATGAAAGCGCAGCTCGCCGAGCTCTTCCACGCCAGCCACCGGCTGCAACAGCAGGACCCGTCGATGGCAGCCTCTTCTTTACAAAATCTGGACGCGCTCATGGCGTATACCGAAGGCCTGGCGCTCAAGCACGAGCGCGATCTGTACCCGGGCGATGCCCCCGAGTACTTTATCTGCCCCGTGAGCATGGAGATCATGGTCGACCCCGTGAGCACCCCGAACGGCGTCTCGTACGTATTGTTATTTATTATTATTAGTGGGCTGGCTCTTGTTGGGTATTCCTCCGTGGCTTTTATTATTATATGGCTTATTAATAATTATATTTTATTAATTTGTGTGAACAGCTACGAGCGCCGATGCATTGAAGAGCACTTGCACAAGAACGGACCCGTGGACCCGCTCACGCGCCAGAAGCTCTCGCTCGAGATGCTGCGACCGAACACGGCGCTGCGGTCGGCCATCCAGGACTTTTTGGAGGAGAACCCGTGGGCATTCGAGCATTAAAAATGGTGTCGTTGTTGGGAATGTTGGCCGTTCGTGTGCAGAGAGAAGAGGACGCCAGCCACCATACGGATACTGCACACACACACAAGGCAGGCTAGGTAGTGGGTCACAAAGTCGGCGCTAACTTATCACTATCACCTCAATGCACCTACGCTTTGGGCTTGATATGTGTTCTAAGGTGAAGCCATATTTTCGAATACATGTACATGTTTTCACACTGTCGAATTTCGCTGATTGCTCGTTCTCAGAAACCTGATAATAATATCTGTGTCTGTCCATCGATATATCGAATTTGAGAGGGATTGCGTTTGCACACGAAACGAGCAGCTCAATTCACAGCTCGCCGCAGTGTGTGTGCCCAGTGATGCCTGCTGCTGCTGCGAGTGGTGCGCATCGTCACGACAAGTTGGATGACGCGTCTCTGCTGCATGCGCTCCATGTGCACGTGGTGCTCGTGGAGTTCCTGCCGCTCGTGGATGCCGTGAAGCTCCCCAGCGTCTGTCGCGCGGTCCGTCACGACATAGCGCTCGCGAGCCACGCGTTGTGCACCAGTGCCAGTACGAGCCACTGGCACACTGGCTGCAGCAGCGACTGGTGCAATTTGCGACCCTAGATCGCGTGGTTTGAAGGCTATGACTAAGATTTCTGCGGCTGCGCCTGGGATTGCAGTTGCTCGAAGAGCAGTGGCAAATCATCAAGACACTTGGTGCCAAGCGCCAGTTTGCAGTGCAGAGTCTGTCGATCGTGTGCTTTGTGGCGCAGCACCTGCTCAAGTGAAGCTTCTCGTCAGTCTCGCTGCTCTGCAGTGTGGAAGAATGAGAGTTCTGACAGCGTGTACACGACACGCGATTCGTGTGCCGACCACTGGTCGTCCCTCTACGCTCACTCTTGAACAACGACTGTGCTCCAAAGACTCAGTAACAGCGCTGGTGTCTATTGGACCAAGACGCAGTGCGATCAGCGCTTAACGAAGTGCACCCAGGCTTTGGCGACAGCTTTCTATCCCAATCAGCTCCAACAAACGAGGTCCCAGGCCAGCGGACTCGGAACAGGAAAGCCAACGACCTGCTCGGGTACCACTGAGACGCACGCAATCACAGTCAAGGCGACCGAAGGTGGACACTTGGCGGCTTTGTGCGCGCTCTGCGACTGGCGCGAGCGCGTGATCTGCGAATACACGGCGCGCAGTCCGGCGATGCTGTCGCTGGGCACGACGCAGATCCAGCACCTGCACTTGGAAGAGGACGCGATCCTGCGCCAGATCCTGGGCTCGGAGGTGCAGCTGCCCGAGTGGCACTGTGATGGTCACGTGGACGAGAACCAGCAGAGGCTGACCGCGTGGCTCTACTGTGCGCTCTGCCGCTACCACCGCCGCCAGTGCGAGATGCTCGACCAGCTGAAGAAGCTCTTTCTGGAGCAGGGCCTCTCGTCCGTGGCCGCTGTGGACGTGAATTGATTGGATCGACAGTGGTGGTGGTGATGAGGCTAGTGAAGGCCAGCCCACACAGTTGCTTGCGGGCGTCTCGTCGTCCGGGAGTTTCTCTGTGGACTCGTTCGCATGGACCTCGCTCGTTATAACATTGGTCAGCAGCAAACTTCACTTTCGCCATAAAGCTATTATTTTATTTTATTTTATTTCTTACTGACGTCCATGCATAATTCACGTACACACTTGCAGACTTCTCGCTTGTTTGTTTGTTTGTTTTTGGTTCGTACTCGTCAAAGCCGTTCTGTTAGAGCTCCACGCCACCCTCCCAGTCGAGCACCTGCGTGCGCTGGAACACGAGGCGGATGGGCGTCTGCATGCGCAGCTCCGTGAAGTACTTGGTGAGCGCCGAGCCCGAGTCGCGCGCCGAGTCGAAGCCCAGGTCCGAGACCTTCGTGTCGCCGATCTGGATCAGAATGTCGCCCACGCGCACGTCGTGGAAACTTCTGCACGTGCCGCGGTCCGTGTTGAGCAGCATGCGCAGGAACATCTCGCTCTTGTACGTGCCGTGCTCCTCCGAGTACACGCGCTGGAACGAAAAGCCGAACTCGCCCGTGCGCCACACGATCTCGTAGAACTCGTACTCGTCCAGCGGGAATGTGATGGGCCCGCTCGAGAGGCCCGCGAGCACGCCGATCTGCGGCGGTAGTTGGCGCCGGAGCTCCTGCGGCTCTCGGTGGCGCAGGCGCCGCTGCGTCTGGCTGCCCAGCGCCGAGTGGGGCGACGCAGTTGACTGGGGCGGCGGAGGTAGGTGGCTTCGTGCAGTGTACGTCGCTGGAGGTGCAGGGGGCGCGAGTGACGCTCGTGGACGCGTCACGCTCGGGCGACCGACAGTCGTGCTGGGCGGTCGCTGGAACGCAGCCGAAGCGCGAGAAGGTATCATGGATGCTGTTGGCAGCGCACGCGGCTCCGACGCCGGCTGGAGAGGCGGAGTCTGCTGCTGCGTCTGCGGTGGAGCAAGTGGTGGAGTAACTAGAGATGGTGGGAGTGGTGGTGACCGAGTCGCGGGCTTTGCCACGACAGGTTCGGGCGAGTTGAACGCCTGGATCGCAGCGCTGATGCGAGATCGCAGATCCGGTCGAGCGGACGAAGTAGTTCGGCTGCCCAGGTACGCCGACGAAGATGGAGGAGGCATCTGGGAAGAATCAGGCTTTCCATCTGGGGAGAGCTCTTGGTTGGAGCTCATCTCGGGCGCAGCTTCACCCTTTAGAGACACATCTTCGTGGTTGGGCGGCGCAACGTTCTCCGAGTTATCGTTCTCCTTCTGGTGTCGAGGCAACGGCTGCTGAACGGAAATGGTCTCTTCTGGGGATTCTGCTTCCTTGGAAGATGGTTCCTGGTTGGACACTGAGCTTTCGCGTCCGTCGATGTCCTCCTCGTCTTCATCCCAGATCAAGGCCGCCTTGGCCTTCGCCTTTGGAGTTTGCTGCTTGGGCGTGACAGCGTCGGTCGAGGACGAAATGATCGCTTCTTCGTCCGTCTCGTCCCAGATCGACAAGTAAAATTTCTTCGTCGGCGACGCGCTGTGCTTGACGAACAAGCTCTGATCGTACTCGTTGTCGACGAGCGGAGGTCGCACGTTGACGGGGATCGGCGCTTCTGGTACGTTCGTGGACTCTGGCGCAGCGTGGCGTGGTGGCTGCTCCACTACCGAAGCAGACTCTTGTGCAGACGATGACGATGAACCACCGGAGGAAGGCGAAGTCGGAGGCGTCGTATACTCGTCTTCATCGCTACTGACTTCGCGCTTCGCAGTGTTCTTCTCCACGTCCACCTTGGAAGTCTCCACGCTGAGTGGAAACATCATCTCGTCGGCTGCAGATCTGCGGCGACGAACAGGGGCGTCTTCGAACGCAGACGCCTGGATCGCAGACTTTGGAGGCGCTGCAAAAGTAGAGGTGCTGCTTGTCCGACGGTTCCGGCCAGTGGGGGAAGCAGGCAAGCCGTACTTAACCTGTTCAAACACGTTCACATCGATCTCGGACTTTGGCGGGACCGGCAGCGAGCCTCGTCGCGTGCGCTCCTGTCGCTCGATCGGCTGCTGCTCTGCGACGTCATGCGATAGCGCGCCCTTCTGCCGCTCTTGACGCAGCAGTTCACGGCGTGACTCCTCCTTTTCGCGCTGGCGCGCCTTGGCTTTCTCAGCTTCGCGAGCCCGGTCGGCTTCGTATTGCGCTCTCGCCCGCTCCTCTTCCTCAAAGTCGTCCTGAAGTCCTTCAAAACGGACACGCGAGCTGGGCGGAGGCTGCATGGCCGATCGCATCGCCGACGGCGGCGGCTCTCTCGTCCGGTCGTGGCGGTGGTGACGGTGCTGGCGATCAGCGTCGTCAGCTGCTCTATTCACCTGAGCTGACGCTGCTAGAACCTGCATGGGCGATGGCGGAGCAAATCGGTGGCTTGGCTTTTGCGAAGACGGCTGGGGCGATGGCTTTTGCGACGTCGAGTACACGAGGAAAGGCGCGGCTGAAGACAACGGCGTGCCCTGGTAGTCCGCTGTCGTGGTGTTGCGCGAAGAGCTCTTATACTGGAGCTCTGGAGGGTACTGCTGGTGGCGAGACGCGCTCGGTCGCGAGCTTCTCGCTGGCACTGCCTTTGCGGGATCAGGCACAGACTGGCGACCTGGACGCGTGCTCGCGGTCGCTGTTGGTGGCGCGCCTGCTCGGTCTCGATGCTGCGATGGCTGCGGCTGGTGATGGTGGTGGTGACGCTGGCTGGCAGCATGCGGATCGATATACCCGCCCCGATACGTGCTCGAAGGCTGAGCCGGGTAGACGCCTAGGTATCCGCTCGTGTTCGAGCTCGGCGGCGGCACGTACTGCTGCTGCTGCAGCGAGAAGTCCTCGAGCTTGACCGACTTGACCGCCGGCGCGGGCTTGCGCGCCTGCGAGCTCGTGTAGTTGGGCGGGTAGTAGCGCGAGCTCCCGGGCGTGGCGCTCTGCACCGCGTGCTGGTGCGCGAGTCGATGCTGCGCGCGCTCGAGCTTCATGCGGATGGCCTCCATCATGCTGCGCTCCGCCGTGAGCGGGCCCTGCGACATGGGCGTCGCGTCAAAGCGACTGCTCCGCGACGTACCTGGCGGCTGCTGCTGGTGGTGGCTCCTTGATACAGGCCGTCCCTGCGTCGTGCTGGTCGACGGTGGCTGCTGGTGGCTTCGACTGCTCGCCACGGGCGCCGCTGTCCTCATCGAAGGCGTCGGCTCGGCCTGCATTTTCACTCGTTTCGCACCAGATAAGCTAGCTACTGGTCGTACAGACAGAGACAGAGGGGTCCTGTGTGAGGGTTGGATGAGGCGAGCGAATGCGGACGCGTGTGGCTTGCTCTTGCGCTTCTCTTCGACGGCTGCGGCTGCGGAATGAGGAGCTCTTGTGCGTTTGCGGATTGCGGCTGTGTGTGTGTGACTTGTTGGGTTGCCGGCTGTTGTTCTCGCTTTTTGGCTCGCTCTCTTGCAGCGACGGCGTCTCTCCCGCGTCAGTCACTCACACAACTTGGGTTGGAGTTTCTCACAAACAAGTGCAACGCCTCTTGGCTGCCGTCTGGGGCCATTTCTGTAATTTTTTCACTACTCGGCGTGATCAGGACGTGCACCTTCCTGATTACGCAACAATCGCAACCAGCCCGAGAGTGAGGGTCTCCATCCACGCGGCACCATCAAGCGTCCCAACTTCTCCTTCGCTGGAAAAGCGATGCGGTCAGCGGACGTGTGTGTGTGTGTGTGTGTCATCCAGTCGTCCTCCTGTTGCGTCAGTTGCCAAAGGGCGAGTGGCTAGGACACTCTCGCCATTCAGAGTCTGCGGCGTGGGTCCACTCGAGAGGCCAAGAGTCTGAAATTAATAGTTAGTCAGACATGGTGAACGACGCGTTCATGCTCGTGCTGCGCATCCTGGCGTCGCTGTCGTCCACGGCCATGATCCTGAGTCCATCACCGGCCATGTACCGCATCTACCAGACCAAGAGTGTCGGCCACACGTCCATCATCACGCTCGCGTCCGTCCTCGCGAACTGCCACATGTGGTAAGTCCTACCCAGTATGTGCCTCACTAGACCTCATACACGAGCTCACACCTACCTTGCCACACACACACAGGATGCTATACGGCGTTCTCTACCACCGGTTCTTCCCCGTCGTGATGACGTTTGCACTGGGCGACGTCATCGCGGTCTACTATCGCTACAGGACCGAGCGGCGCTACGTGCTCAAGGTCCTGGGTGTGGTCGTAGGTGCACTGCTGAGCCTCACGATATACGCCATGCTTGGAGCGAATAACGTAACGCGCCAATTGTGCAGCGAGGTCGAATACGTCGTGGGCTCGTTCGGGATCCTCGCGTCCATGTGTCTCTACGGAGCGGGCTTTGAGAAGATCGTACACGTGCTCAAGTTCAAGACCGCGGTCTTCATTTCGATTGACATGGTCGTCGCAGGCTCGGTGAACCAGGCGTTGTGGCTCACGTACCTGAGATTGAACCGCAACTGGTTCATGTTTGCCTCGAGCGTCATGTGCACCGTGCTCTGTCTGGCGCAGCTCATTCTGTATGGGATTTACAACCCGAACTGGAGGAAAGCCACGATGCTCAGCGCCAACGGAGCCTCGCGGGAGATCGACATCTCGGTCGTTGTGGACTTGGCGCCGAAGGACCCCAGTCAGCTGCCAGCCAAACAACATCAGTCAGTGCCACAGAGTCCAGTGTACCACCTCGCGCTCACGCCCCGCGAGAGCTAAGCAGCACCTTCTCAGCATGAGACTCTCGTTAGCATGCAATACATGATGGACATGACCTTGCGATGCTCTGGGCATGCTAGTCCACGAGAGCCGAGCCAACGTGGTCAGTCGTCAAGGCCCGTCTCGACACGTCCTATCCGCGCATCCGGCAGCATGACACGCCCTTCCTCGTCTATACGATCGTGGACGAGCTCGCGCCCATCGCGCATACGTTTGGCGCCATGCTCGTGGTGCTTGACTGGCTGCTGCACTTGGAACCACGCACGTTCAATGTGAACCGTCTGCAGAACACGGCCAAGCAAATTAAGGGCCTCAAGCGGCTCTATAAATCACTCAATGAAGCGATTGTGCAGCTCTCCGAGTCGAAGGACTTCACGGGCGAGATCCTTCGGTACTTCCGCGACGTGCAGGACCACATCTTGATCGTCGAGGAGGACTGCAAGAAGCACTTGGACACGTGCAAGAGCCTCGTGGACGAGTTCAACAACATCCGCTCGGCGCAGCAGAGCTCCGTGAGCTACATCATCTCGATCTTCGCGGCGCTCTTCCTGCCGGCGCAGTTCCTCACGGGCCTCTACGGCATGAACTTTGACGTCATACCCGAGCTCAAGAACCCCAATGGATACTACTACTAGTGGGGCGTCGTGGTCACCATCGCCATGATCACGATCAGCTCCTTCCGCTTCTACAAGGTCTGGTCCTAGCACATGCAGCACTGCAGTCCAATAGCCACAGCACTTCATAGAGCCGCGGACTCAAAATGAAGATCAGAATTGCTGGCTGCAGAACCCGATCGTCGCAGCCAGTCAGCCAGTCAACTGAGCCACCTTGCACGCACGATCTCAATCCGAGATGCGCGCGCTGGAAGACAGGTTCGCGCTGAACCTGCAGCGCCACGAAGTGCAGTGGCAGCAGAAGATGAAGACTGTGTTGGAGGAGAGTAACCGAATCGCCCACGAGCGCAAATTGGAGCTCAAGCACCACGAAAGCTCGCGTGCAGCGCAGCAAAAGCAGATCGAGGCGTCCATGAGGAGCGCCAAGAAGGCCGAAGCGAGCGCGCAGCGTGAGAGCGAGCAGCGCATCAAGATGGAGACGCAGATCGCGAGCTTAAGGCGAAGATTGAGGCTCTCAAGAGTGCGTTGGAGGTCGCAGTAGCAGCAGGCGTGACGACGATGACGCAGCAGCAGCTGAGCAGTTCTTTTGGATCCACGGCGAGCAGCTCCATGGCGTCCTCTTCCGTGGCGAATCTGCAGACGCTGCAGCCGTCCAAGCGCCTGCCGTACGCGCAGTTCCTGGAGATCGAAGGCATGCGCGAGTCGAGTCGCAAGCGCGAGAGCAAGACCGACTACTCGTAGCCCTGGCGGTACGCGCTCGACAGCTCCGACTCGCACACAGAGTTCTATTGAGTTTGTCGAGCCTTGGGCTGATTAAAGATCGCTGTCATGTTCAGGAACACACAAGAGTGACTGAATGGTGACCATTCGATTAAAAAGGCACAGATCCTAGTTCGCCTCTGCTACCTCTAGTCTGTGTCTCCATGCAACGCAAATTGAATGAATCGCGACTTGTTCACACTCCACCATGAATCCAATCACGGAATGCTCGTAGATTGGCCTCGAGATCACGATCTTTCTTAGCATGAGCAGGTATTTTTGGAACACGAGCGAGATCTTCCTCCGGGCAGAACTCCATAGGAGCACGAGCGAGATCTTCCTCGGGTTGAGCAGGTGTCATAGGAGCACGAGCGAAATATTCTTCTGGGCAGAACTCCGACTCACGTTCAACTACAACGCACTCGTCTGGTACAGCGCTGCCAGTAACGCGTGCGTGGTGCTCGCAGTCGGGGCATGGTTTGGTGTACTGGAGCTCACTGGAACCCACGAGCCGGTAGATCGTAGAGTCCTTCACGTTGGCAGACTGGCGGGCCAACGGCTGGATCATTCGGGGGTCCTCGTGAATGGCGAAAATGCCGCCACTCACCATCGCGTGATACGAGAGGTTCACTGAGCCGTGGATTGCCACGCGGTCATCGAACACAAGGTACTTGTGGTGTTGCATATAGCTAGGAGTGGCGTCCATGTACACTGTCACACCACCCGCCACGAGATCCTTGACCTTGCTCCCGGGGCAAAACATGATCGTGTGATATACGATGATGCTGACGTCTGGCCATTCCTCCTTTGACTCGCCTCGATGAGCGCCGTGCTCACGCGGTGGTGTGTGAGCACGTACATACATACGTGGATCGCGTGTTGCGCGAAGGTAATGAACTGCAGGATTCGAAGCAGATGTGTCTCTGAGCAGTCCTCGTCGGGGAATACCATGACTTCAAGCAGGGGTTGGCTGGCTTTGCCTTGCAGCGTGGTCACGACAGCTGCAAACATCGAGCGAAGGATCTCAATCTCACCGTGGCGTCTTTGCTCTTCTTGCTTCGTCGACGAAGTCTGCTTGGCTCGCTTCTTCACGACTCGATCACCAATAGAGGCGATCGTGCTGGGTGGATGCCAACGTCCACCAGTAGGAAAACGAGACGCTCGTGAAGTACTGCGAGGACGAGGCGCGTTGAGTTGCGATCCAAGTCCACAGGGGTCACGTAGACCGACGTGTTGAGGCGATCACTTCTCTTGGTCGCAATGCCTGTCTTCACGACGCTCGTGCGGCTCTTAGAGCGAGACGCACCTGTCTTGGGCGAGAGGTGTATCTCCATGAGGTTGGACTTGGTAGTGGTCAGCAGTGGGAAGGGTTGTCTTGGAAGCCTTGGTGGTGGAATTGGTGGTGAGATGGAGAAATTTGAAGTGAGCATGTTTCGCCTCAAGCCCTTGACAAGAACGAGCGCAACTCCCGTGAGCTTTGAGAGGTCAGTCCTCGACACTCAGAACTGAGCGGAGCTGTTTCGTAACTGATTCCGCGTAAAATACTGCATATTTTAAGGTATAATGGACTCCAAAGTGTCCGCTCTCAGACAAACCAGCCAATCAAGAGACCTAAACTCTATGTCAGTTATTAAGTCACATAGTTTTCTACACTTTATTTTTGAGTGAGCAATCGGATTGAGCTGTGATCTTCAGAGGGCACGGGCTGGACACTTCCTGATACACTGCAAGAAACCGCAATTCAAAAGCCACA
>JAASFY010000480.1:0-21538 GCA_023334035.1 Globisporangium okanoganense
CGCGACGACGCTTCGGAAGTAGCCGCCGATGGAGCTCTTGGCCGCAGAACTCTCGCGACTGAGCCACACGGCGTACGACAGGTCTTCAAAGTGGATCTCGGGCGTCGGGAACGTCAGGTTATACTCGCGCCGCACGCTCTTGTACTTTCCCAAGTATCGATTGAAGCCTCCGGACATGAGCGACTCGACGTTAGACGTGTCGAATGAGCTGAAGCGCTCGTTCATGGTGGATTTGTAATGCGTTCCCGTGCGATCTGCGATGACGACGATATTTGAGACTGTGTCGTCTGCTTCTTCCTCATTGCTGTCGAAGCGTATGCGGGGCAAGATCTCTCCTGGGGCTTTCACATCGCCATCTTGCACGGGTCGCACGACGCTTCCGTAGCCCTTGTCCTTGAGCACGATGTCAGTGGCCACCACGTGTTCTTCGAGATCTGCGTCCTTGGTCTCCTGTCCTGACTCCATCTTCGGCTGGAAGAGGAATATCAAGAGATGCCTTGCAAAGTGATGACGATGCGAGGTGAGTTACCAACCGACGACTCGATCGCAGCTTTCGATTCTTGTGCGCGACTCACTAAGTGAAAGGACGAATGAAAGCGAAGCGAGACTGGGCGGGCCCGGGCGGATCGTGCATGCGACTCTTGGGCAGATCGATTTCTGAAACGGACACCTGCGGCGGCGGGCGCGTCTAAATCGAAATGTCAGAGCTGAATGAAAGAGAGCTGTTACTTCGACGAGAAACCCATTCAAAGCATGAAAACCAACGAATGAGCTTCCCGATTTGGCATGCGCGGGTCGACTGAACAAGAAGAGCATACACATGGTGAGGACAAACGCGGCGAAACGACTCGGCAAGTGCTATTTTCTGCTCGCCAGGGCTAAAAGGTCACTGGTCCCACGAGATTCCGTCCGCTTTCGTCAAACCTAGGTCGATAATGCTGGCACCATCACGAGAGACGAAGCGAGACCGGCGCGCCAACCCGATTGTGTTCCTGGATGTCACCGTCGGAGATTCGCGCGCTGAGCGTCTACTTATAGAGGTTGGTGCATCGCTGTTGCTGAGCCAAATATCCCTATCTGCCTGCTTGGAGATGAAAAAGGAAATCCTGTAAATACTTCGCATCTGAAAAAAAATTGACCACCTCGCACGTTCTCCCCCCGTAGCTTCGGTCGGACGTGGCGCCTAAGACGTGCGAGAACTTCCGGCGGCTGTGCACGGGCGAGACCAGGAATGCGATCACGGGCAAGCGGCGTCACTATGCCCACTGGTGAGAAAATGCTCGCCAGGTCTTGCTTGTGGTGACGGACGGATACGAGCATGACGAAGCTGGGGTGGTGCTCTCTGTGATAATGACTCAGTCCATTTCATCGTGTCGTGAGAGATCGGTTCTGCCAATCCGGAGACTTTATGGTGCGTAGCAACGCACGACTTGCACCTCAGCACTTCTATGGTCAACAATTTCTGGTAGAAAGAAACCTGAGCATCGTGTGGACTTGTAGAACCATGACGGATCAGGAGGCGAGAGCACTTTCGACCAGCCGGATGACGAGCCTGACGAAGACGGTGTTGCTTCGGGAGCGACGTTCAAGGACGAGAACTTTATCCTCAAGCACACGGGACCTGGCGTGCTCTCGATGGTGAACGCAGGCCCTGACACCAACATGAGCCAGTTCTACCTGCACTTTGCGCCCGTACGTGCCCAGGCGTCAGCTTGGTTCAGGCTTGCACTGTATGAAATTTCTGACATTTTTTTCAGGCTCCGAGTCTCGACAACAAGCACGTCGTCTTTGGCTGCCTCATGGGCGAGGAGAGCTTCAGTACGCTAGCTAGCATACACCAAATGGCGACTGCGCGAGGCGAGCCGAAGCGGCCTGTGCGGATCTCGGCGTCCGGTCAGCTCTTCCCATACTGATGATACAAGCAGCAAAGCAAAGCAACAAGCACCAAGGAGCTCCACAATATTCGTGAAAAATATGATTATATTGACATAACCACAACTGTTCTCCTTTCATTGTTCCAAGAGATGCGCGACCCGTTCAAAGGCCACAGCGATGCTCCTGGAGGGTTTGTTCGTGTGTGCGCTGTGAGCAGGTACGTACGAGTCAAGAACCAAGCATTTAGTTCTTGGCCTTGTTCTCGCGGATAGCGAGCTCCTCGAGGATCGAGAGCTTGATGCCCTTGCCCTTTGGCAACGACACAAGTGGGCGGGACTCGTTGCCGATCACGAAGACGTTACCGAGACGGGTCGCGAAGTCGTGGCCAGCCGAGTCCTTCACGTGGGCAATGTTGAACGAACCCTCGTGTCTGTTGATACAGAAGACAAAGCACACAGAGAAAGCGTTAGTGATGCGGGTTCGTGGGCGTCAATGGCGGCTTACGGCTCCCGTCGAGAGAGACCGCAGCCGATATGCAGAGCAGCAGCAGCAGAAAGAGAAGCAACAGTTGGAGGTCGACGACGACGCTACCAAACCACACCCAGCTCGCAATGAGTCAATAAGGTGTGTTCCTACCTCTCGATGTGGTGGAGAATGCCGACACGGCCCGTGTTGCGGCCGCGGGTGATGACGACAAGGTTGCCGATCTCGAGCTTGGCGAAGTCGACGATCTTGCCGGTCTCGAGGTCGATCTTGACGGTGTCGTTGACCTTGATGAGTGGGTCCGGGTAGCGGATCGTGCGGCCGTCGTTCGTGGCGACGTACGGAATCGCCTTCTTGGTGTACTCCTGGCGAGTGACCTTGGCGAGCTTGAACTTCTTCTCCTCGTTGCTGATACGGTGGAGCACGAAGCGGCCCTTGGTGTCGTACATGAGACGGAACTGGTCGCCCGACTTTGGCAGCTCAACGACGTCCATGAAGCCGGCTGGGAAGTTCGGGTCGACGCGGATCTTGCCGTCCACCTTGATCTGCTTCTGCATGCAGATCATGGTCACCTCCTGCTTGGTGAGCGCGTACTTGAGACGGTTGCGGAGGATGATCACGAGCGGCAGGCACTCGCGGAGCTTGTGCGGGCCCGACGACGGGCGTGGCGCCCAGATGCCGTCAAGCTTGCCAAGCATCCAGTGCTTTGGCGCAGACATGCGCTTCAAGTGCATACGAGGTCCACGAGGCATCTTTTCTTGGTTGAGAGGTGTTGCTGGTCGGAGACGAAAAGGAGAACTACGGCGGCATGAGCTTTTCGCGGCGCCATTTTGCCCGCTCGCTGGCTTTGTGAGCACCAGCCAGCCAAAAAGAGAGGGGCCAACCAATCGACCAATTAGGAAAATAGACGCTTAGGTATAAGGCACAATTTTGAGGTAAAACCCGCATCTCGGTTTTTGTAAGTGATTCGTTTAAGTACGGAGCTGGACAGAACAACAGAGAGAATGAATATACCGATATTGATACCGGTATGTTTATGCTGACAAAAGAGGGTGAATTTCAGAAAAGTATTGTGACCCTCCTTTGTCAGCTTGATACTGTGCCTGAGAGCTTGCAGAATCTGACTGCTAGCGTCTGCGAACATAAGAGCTCGATGAATCCCATCACTGTCTGCCATTAACGCACATTAAAAATAAATTACCTGGCGCCGCTCTTCTCATCTTGCCTTCGCCTCACGAGATGCGCTCGAGCGTCGAGACTGCATCGAGAATGGCTCGACGCACCGAGCTGTCGCAGTTCCCCAGTTGCTGCTGCCGCAGGAGCTCGCAGGAATCCTTCGCCTGCTGACGCTCGAACGCGCTCTGCGCTTCTCGCTGCGAGAGCTCGTGCATCAGCTGACGGCACTTCTTCTCGGCCGATTCAAAGTAGCAGCGGAAAAAATCCTGCATCGCGCGCTTCTCGTGGACGAGACGGGCGAGCTCTTCCGTGGATTCCACCGTCGTTGGGCACTGGTCGCCTGTGTCTTGGGCCACTAAGCTGTCGTTGTGTGCCGCCTGCCGCTGGTTGCTCGCCTGTCGATCTGCCAGTAACTCTGCGTTCTGTTGCTTGAGCTGCGCAATCTCGTTGGAAACCTGCTTGTCGTGCTCGACTTGTTGCTGCTTCAGTTGCTTGATCAGTGTCTGCTCTTTCAGCTTGAGACGCTTGACTTGTTCGTCTTTGTCAACAACAGTTTGCGCCCGAAGCTGCTCTTGCTCCTTCAAATCCTTGACTTCCTGTTGCAGCTTCGCCTGTTCTGCTGTGCCTTGAGAGCCTTGCTGGTCATCAATCTCCTTGTTCGCATCCCGCAGGCGCTTGATGTCCCCAGCAAGTTGGGAGCTGCGCGCGCGCTCAGTACCAACTGAGACCTTGTACTCGTCCACTTGCAGCACAATCTTCCGGAAGTCGGCAGCGAGGGTTTTGATCTGCCGCTTGAGCTCCGCCTTGTCATTCAGCAAGCGCGCGACTTCGTTCTTCTTCACATGCGATTCCGCCTCAGCGACACTCAGCTGGAGCTGCGCGGCCTCGAGGTCCTCAGTCAACTTGGCGAACTTTTGTTCTTGCTCAGCCTGGCCAACTTCGTGACTCTGCTGTTGCTGATGTTGTTGTTGTTGGGACTGGAGTTGCGTCTCTAGCTCCTCAATGCGCTCTTCCAAGATCCCTTTCTCCAGCGCCTCGAACGCGTGCGTCTCTTCCAGTGACTGGGCTGATTTCAGCTTGCCTTCCGCCTCCTGCAGTCTCGAATTCGCAGTACGCAGCTCTTCCTGAAGCCTCGTTGCTTCACTGCTTTGCGTCTCGCACTTGAGTCGCCACTCGTCAGTCTCCTCGCCCAGTCGCTGGTGCTCTGCTAAATGAGCTTCCCACTCGGTCGTTGGGATCACACAGCTCGATGCGCTCAGCTCGTCCTGCTCGGCTCTCATCTTCGTGATCTCCTCGTCTTTCTCAAACTCGCGCAGCCGGTTCTGTGTGAGCTGGACCTCGAGCTCAGCGACGCGATCTTCCAGAATACGCCGCTCAAGGGCTTCAAACGCATCTGCTTCATCTCGCTTCTGTTGCATTTTCTGCATCGCGCGCTCCGATTCCTGCTGTTGCTGTAGCATGGCGAGTCGCATGGCTTCCAACTCGTGCTCTCGTTCCACGACTTGCTCCTCGCGTGTTACGATCTCCACATGCGCTATGACGTTGCACAGCACGGACTTGACCTCGTCCTCTTCGATCTTCGACACCTGTTTCTCAAGATTCACCGACGCCGACGTCAAGCTTGACTGCCACTGCATACACGTCGCGAGGAATGCGTCGACTTCTTGCGCGGTCTTTGGTGACACCACCGTCGCCACTGCCGTCAACGGTACAACTGCGCTCTCCGCATCAGTTGCCTCGCTGAGTAGGTCTGTCTTCACGCCCATTATACGTGGCGTTAGCCCATTGTGCTTGAGCAGCGCGTCGAGCTGGCCCTGCAGCTTGCTGATCTCGGTCTGCTTGAGCTCGGCGTCGCGCTTCTGCGTGCGGTACCAGCGCGCGAGGTCGCCCTCAAGAACCTGCACGCGCTGTTGGCCGGCCGCGACTTTCTTCTCGAGCTTCTTGTTGCTCTCCTCGAGGATCTCGACCTCCACCTGGAGCTGCTCGTTGTCGCTGCGCAGCATCTCGTTGCTGATGCGCAGCGTCTCCTGCTGCAGGTGCGCAAGGTCGTCGTCACCGGCGCTCAGGCGACCGTTGCTGGGTGGCGTGCTCTCGGTGCGCCTGCGCTGCTGCTGCTGTCTCTTGGCGGACGGCGCATTGTCGCTCGCACCGTCGCGTGCGCGCTTCGTTGGCGTCATGCTTTGTGAGTGTGTCGTTGCGCAGTTGCCGCACTTTTTTTTGACAGACTGGGACGCGTTCAAAATTCAAAAGCGGATGAGTATACTGATATAGAAACCATTATTCATGATTTTGTCCAATACTACCGCTCAAAGGTCAGCTATTCACATTTTATTGGCTTAAAATACACTAAAAAGAATGAAATGCACTTATATAAGTGAAAATGGTGCTCATTTTATCTGATAATGTGCTCTATATAAAATAATCACCTGCTTAGCTGACACTGCTTTTCATTTTATATGGTTGAATACCTTTTTAGCAATGAAAATGTGGATTACAAAGCGAAGTACCTATTATCCAAGGCCATTCTTCGAATCAAAAAGATGAAGTCATGAAGAGACAGCCAGACGGCCGCATTTAACAAGATCACTCCCCCCCCACACCTCAACGAAGAGAGCTCTTCGCCATGGTCGCTGAGGTGCTCGTGCAGCTCGTGCGCGCCTGTGCGTCGCTGGCGGCGTGCTACATGTTCGCGAGCCTGTACCCGGAAATCCGCCAGGTGCAGCGCGACAAGGCGACGGGCACCGCGCAGCTGCTGCCGATCCTCTCGATGCTCGCCAACTGCATCTGCTGGGGGCTCTACGGCGTCATCCGCAAGGACTACTTCCCGCTCGTGGGCACCAACGTCGTGGGCGTCGGCTTCTCGCTCTTCTACACGATCGCGTACTACCAGAACGCCGGTGTTCAGCAGCACGTCGTGCGCAACAAGGTTCTTGTGACGACGGCCGCGCTGGCCGTGCTCGTGCTCTACGCGCTCGTGAGCTCCGAGCCGCAGCAGGTCGTGCAGGACCACGTGGGCTACGTGGCCATGGGCGTGTGCGCTGTGATGTTCGGCTCGCCGCTCGCGACCGTGCGCGAGGTGATCGCGACCAAGAACACGGAACTCATGCCGTTCCCGCTCATCATCGCAGGCTTCGTCAACTGCCTGCTCTGGCTGCTCTACGGCCTCATCCTCGAGGACTCTTTTGTGATCGCGCCCAACCTCGTCAACCTCTTCCTGGGCGCACTCCAGCTCCTACTGCTAGCAGTGTACAAGAAGGGGAAGGGCTACGACAAGGTGGACCCGAAGAAAGAGGAGGACCAGCCGCCCAGCACAGAGATCGAGCTCAAGGTCACGAGTCTCGAGTGAGTCAAGGCAAGGCCGCCCTATTGTACAGTATAAAACAGCCCATTAGTGCAGAGAGAACTGGGAGTACCCCATGCACACATTAAATGCCTTGGATTACGCTCAAGATTAATACGCACGCGCCCCTAAAAGGACCCTGGAGTTATCCGCCCATGCCTTCTGTGTGGCTACCCGCTGCTGTCCTCACTGTCTGCGGCCGCCGTCCCCGAGATGCTCATCGTGCCGCCGCTGATGCGGAAGCGGTCGTTCTGGGTCATCGCGACTTGGCTGTTGGCCACGACCACCTGTGAGCCGCTCACGACGTTGTTCTTGTTGCTGAGCGCCACCGGTTGGCTCAGCACCGCCGCCTTGGCGCTGCCCATGTCGTGAAGCGTCATCGTCACGCCCATCGAGGTCTTCCCATCCGTCACTGAGCCTCTGGCACCACCATTTTGCTTCTGAATGCTGGTCATCCCGTTATTTGTGGTTCTCAGTGAGTCCGCCGCCACGACGATAACTCCGCTGAGGAAGAGACCGAGACACAGGACGCGGACAGCTGGGTACATCTTTTGAGATTGGCTGGTGGTGGTAGTGGTGCTGGTGGGCTGGCGAGAAGGGCAATGAGGACTTATTGGACCTTGTTCACATGAGCCTGTGCTGGCTGAGCACATTTCTGGGAATTAAAGAGACGAGAGAGTGATGACGAGAAAGCTCTTTCTGGTCGTTTTCTTTGTTTTCTCTTTTTTCAGTCTTATTGCTTGTTCTTATTGGTACAATGACTTTGAGTTATTTGACATATCGTCTCGATAAATATTTTCTTCTCCACTTGATGATGGTAGCAAACCAAACTCAGCGCTTGGCTCGTGGACGTGTGACAGGATTTCGATCATTCATCGTCACGGTCTCTGTCATCCCGCAGAGCGCCGGATGGCCATCTATTATACCGCTGTGAGGTTTCTTCTTCTCTATTGTACAAACCGGAGGTTCATCGCTCGCGATAGCGTGCAGGGCAGCATACGGCTGGGCTTTGATAACAGCAGCAATGTGCGTGCTGGTACGTTGACTGGCTCGTGTCGCTCGTGCTTGATGCTCACGACCGCGTGCTGGCGCTTGAGCTCCGGGTGCATGAGGCGTGGCAGCTTGAAGCTCCCATCCGGCCCTGTGAACTCGCTTTCGTCTGTGTCTGTTTCGCCCTGGGATTCGCCCCCGCACTCGCACACGTCGTCGCCAAACCGCAGTCGGCGTTTGAGACGTGGACGGGAGAGCGGTGGTGATGGTAGTGCCGCCGCTGGCTCGCTGTCGCTATGGCTGTCGTCGTCACCAGCGTACGACATGGCCGCTGTGAATGCCTTCATCTTGAGCCGCTGGATCTGCGCGCTGAGCTGCTGCTGCGCTGATGGTGGCGTTGTGGTGTGGTTCAGCATGGTTGTGTTGTGAAAGCTGGAATTGTGGAATGAAGAGCGGTGGGAAGAATACAGAGACAGCGGTGGCTTGGACAAGGCGAAAGCGATTGTGATACGCGGCGGAGCTGTTGGTTTTCTCGCACTCTACTAAAATGGCAGGAATGATTGTAACGATTTTTGCGAATGATGGTGGATGCATCATGGGCTGAATTTGTTTTTTTCGACCGCTGAATATATTAATCATGAATTTTGTCGATCTTATAGAGGAGATCTGTCGTTTGTTTCTTGGACTTGCATGCACTGCACTTGACTAGCAATTGGAGCGTCTTCATGCAGTTCCCTTGTCAGCTCAACCTTGATACCGTGTGTACTTGTGGTCGAATGGTTGCAATGGTACAGTCATTCTGAGCTTTTGTTGATGATGCCAGTGCGATTTTCACTGGAAATATCTTGCACAGTCAAGGAAATTCACATGTGGTCAAATACATGCGTCCAGGCTGTGAACGTTTGCTGCACTACATTTCTGAGTTGCGTTGTTGGTGGCGCAAGCATGACGCAAAACGATTGAGCCTCGTTTCTGATTTGCGCAAAGCGATGGGTGTTTTGCTCAACGCCACGAATTTTATCCGGCTTTTACCATGAAAAATCCGTAAAAAAATGTCCAGCATCATTAATCGCTGCTAAAATATCGATAAATCCATGCGCTAAAAATTTGCTTGTCCCAGAATCCTAATTTTGAACTGATCTTTCTGTGACAATTGCGTGTCTCTCTTGTCACAAAAGTATTTATCCAAAATCAAGCTACTGGTGGCAGCAGCCAATTGGACGCGAAACGACACCAACATGGCTGCCCAAATGGAAAATTCAGATCGTCAGCCATGGGTGGCATCTTCAGCGCGCAGGTGCCTGTACCGGACGAGCGCATGCTGCAGTGCATCGTCAAGCTCAAGCGTAAGACACGCTTTCCATCTCGCTCAGCATGTTGCGCTTCATGCTGTCATGCTAACTCTGCTGTCTGCAGTCAAGGACGCAGATCTCAAGACACTCTACAAGCGCTTTTCAAAATACGACCAAGAGGTATGAGCTCCATCGGGCATTGGCTCTATCCTAGTCTGTAGACGTGATCGCATTTGAACGCAAGGACTAACTAACCTGTGTCTATTTTGCTTTTCTGCTTGCGTTCTTAGTGAGATTGCTGTTGTGAACGTGCCTGTGTACGCCCAGCAAGCGAGCAAGAGCTCATCGCATGATGTGTTTGCCTATTATGTTCCTTTGTACGACTTGACTCACAGTAAAAGCGGAACGATCGACCGCACCGAGTTCTACAAGTCGGTCGACGAGAAGAACTCGGAGTTCGGCGACGCGATCTTCACGCTCATCGGTGCGTACATAAGCAACGTTAGGGGACAGAACTGACGTATTCCGTTTAGGGACTTGCTGAATTTGCTTTGCTTCACAATACCGAACAGACGAAGACAACAGCGGCGTGCTGGACTTTAGCGAGTACGTCGACGCGCTTGGGAAATTCTGCATCCTCAGCAAAGAAGACATGCTCAAGTGTACGTGTCTCTCTCTATGCATGCTTCTCTTAGTGAAGGCTATGCATTTATTGTTGTGTATCTATCTGCAGTCTGCTTTAATGTCTTCGACTCGGACCGCAACGGCACGATCGAAGGCACGGAGCTGTCGCACCTGCTCGAGATCCTGCACGAAGATGGACAGACGAGCAACATGAAGCAGGCGCTCAAGAGCTTTGACTTTAATGGCGACGGCAAGATCGACTTTGACGAGTTCAAGCAGCTCAACGGACTCTTCCCGAGCTTGCTGTATCCGGCGTTCCGCATGCAGCAGAACATGCGCATCTTCACCATGGGCGAGACCTGGTGGCGCAAGAAGATCGAGGAGCTCCACGCCGAGAAGGAGAAGGAGCTCGAGCGGCTCCAGGCTGCAGCGACAGGGGACACCAGTGAAGACGCCACCAAGGCGCAGAAGGACGCGCTTGCGCTCGCGGCCAAGCGCAAGCGCCAGGAGCAAGCGATCCGCATCCGCATGGGCTCTCTGCAGTTCCACTGCTGTCCGTGCCGGCGCCACCTGTACATCATTAACGAGAGCGCGCCGGACGAGAGCGACTCGGACGACTCGGACAACGACGCAAAGAGCAAGAAGCGCAAGGCCGCCACGTCGCCGGCCAAGAAAGGCAGCAACAAGAAGGACGGGGACAAGAAGGGCAACATCATCAAGGTCGGACCGCGCAAGCCGCTGAGCCAGGAAGAGCGCCTCGAGCGTGCGCGCAAGCGGCGGCTGCGGGACATGCAGGATCGCCCAACGCGCAAGGCTTGATTGAGTGTGTGGTTGGAATGCGCATGTTGAAGTTGGGAGAAAGCGACCTACTGTTCTTTTTTTTTGTGTGATTCTCGTGTTTTCTTGCTTTGAAATGCGAGGATGCACGTTTTGAAAGGATGCCATTTGTTTTGCTGGTGTTTTTATTCAAGTCCCCACTTTATGAACTCTTGACAGAATTTATTCTTGTCAAAATGCTATCGGGTTTTGGTGGGGATGGCGGTGCGTTTGACTACCTGTGACAAATAATACTTTATAGTTGAACGTGTGACGATTGAACACTCGATTTCAATAGAAAAACACTTGGAAATGCGGAAACAGAGCTGGGCGAAATGGCCTCTCCCACACACACATTTCAACATATCAAATGATACAGTTATATATATTATATAAGGTTCTTTGAATAATAAACCAGTCAGATCACGAATCCGTTTTATATTGATTTAACAGGGGTATTGTTTCTTGCAAAGATCATGATGAGTCCATAACGCAATGCTCCACTTTTCTGCAAGGCTCTAATCAAAATACTGTGCATGTTTCGTCATTGTTGGAAAAGCACTCAGCCAGCGAGCCAGCCAAAAGCTCTTCAGACAGACAAGCGACCCCATGAGCGATACAAAGCCAATGGAGAATGACGCGAGCGCGCCGCTGGAGGTGACAGACCTATCGGCGCTGGTGACGCGCCTGCAGCTGCGCTTCGTGCACCGCTCGCCGCGCTCCATGTGGCTCGGCAAGCGCATGGCCGTCACGGTCGAGCTCTCGCCGACGCAGCTGCACATCGCGATGCACGAGCAGGGCACCAACAACGCCAGCAGCAGCAGCAGCTCAAGCGTCAAGGCGAGGCGACACCACCGCCTCCACCGAGAGCTGGCGTGGCGCGACGTGCTCGGTGCGCACATCCTGACCCAGGACGGCGAGCACGTGAACGCGCCGATCGACTTTGGCGCCGTAACCGCCAGGGCGACGTACTTGCTGGGCATTTACGCGTGTCCTGCTGTCCACAGACGTGAGAGCAAGGTGAAGGCGGGTGCGCGCAAGGAACGCCGGCTGTTCGAGCTCTTTTACGAGTTCCAGGGCGACCAGCTCCGGGACGTGGACGAGCTGCGCAAGTGGATCAATTTCCTGGCGGACCCGCGTACCGAGACGCAGCTCGCAAAGGTGCAGAGCGTCGCTGCACTCAATCTCGAAGAACGGCCCACACGCAAGTTCCTGGCGATCATCAACCCGGTCGGCGGCGCCGGCAAGGGCGTGCAGATGTACGAGAACAAGGTCGCACCTCTGTTCAAGTACGCGGGCATTGACGTCACGGTCGAGGTCACGAAGCGAGCCGGCCACGCGACAGAGATCAT
Source organism: Globisporangium okanoganense (assembly GCA_023334035.1). Classification (NCBI taxonomy): domain Eukaryota; phylum Oomycota; class Peronosporomycetes; order Pythiales; family Pythiaceae; genus Globisporangium; species Globisporangium okanoganense. Next base: position 11,949 of record JAASFY010000480.1, read on the forward strand.
CACGAGCCTGCCGCTGAACGTGTACGACTGCGTCTTCTCTGTCGGCGGCGACGGGAGTCTCAGTGAGAGTAAGTCTATTGTGTGTATACTGTCCACTATGAGTCGGTTTGAGTCTAATTGCCATTGTATAATGCAGTCACACAGGGTCTTATGATGCGTCCGGACTGGAACCGTGCGATCCGACAGCCAATCGGGATCATTCCAAGCGGCTCGGGCAACGGCCTCTCGCACACGATGCTGTACCAGAGCCAAGAGGCCTCCAAGCCCATCAATGCCGCGTTCTCGCTGGCGAAAGGCACGGTACAGGAGATCGACATTGCGTCCGTGCGTAATGACAAGAAGACCATGTACTCGTTCCTCTCGGTCGAGTGGGCGGCGATTGCGGACGTGGATGTGCAATCCGAGAAGCTGCGCGTGCTCGGCTCGCTGCGATTCGCCGTCACGTTCATGCACCACATTTTTTTGGCTAAGAACGAGTACCCAGGCACGCTCTGGTACCTGGAGGATGACGACGACCCCGCGGCGGTAGGCTCCAGTGAGCCAAAGCGGTACTTTGAGACCCACGACCCGGCCTCAAACGAGTACCCAAAGCTGGGCCTAATTGACTGCAGCCCTGATGACAAGGAGACGCTGGGCGGAGGTACCTGGAAACAGGTGAAGAGCCACTTCCGCATCCTCTGGGTCATGAGCATCACGCACGCGTCCCACGACGCGATCGTCGCGCCCGAGGCCAGGCTCGACGACGGCTACATCTACATCATGTATGTGGACGGCGCCGAGGCCCCACGCTCCGAGCTGTTACCGGTGCTGCTCTCGATGGAGGACGCCTCGCACGTCACGCGCAACTCGGTGCACCACGTGCGCACGCGCGCGTACAAGATCGTGCCAGAGCGTCCGGATGATATGCTGTGTGTGGATGGAGAGGTCTTTGCCGGCCCGAGCGTCGAGTCCCAAGTGCACCGCGGCCTCGGACGCGTCATCGCACTGCCACGAACCATTTCGTAGCTCTTCGCCAAAATGATCTCCACTTTGGGCTGTTCGTATGTGTTGGTGAGTCGTTGGGTGATGATTCACTATCTCATGGAGATGGTTATCTTTCAAGATGCCAACACTCGGTAACCAGACCGTAATAAACTTTTGCGTTTGTTGTATGAAAAAGGAGAGTTATGAAGATACAGATGCTAAGAAGACTGTGAAATGGGCGGACTATCGTCGTTCTCGCCTGCCGCCGCATTGCCATACTGGTTGAGGTCAATTCTCCTTGGCTCGGTTTTGCTACAGACAAGGTTAGCTCTGCTGCTTAGTGGGCTGGCGTCGGCGTGACGCCCACGGACGCGAGCACTTCCTCGTAGCTCTTGCCGGCCTCGAGCTCCTTCTCGAGCTCAATGAGCTTGCCCACGCCGTCGATCATCGTCTGCACGAGTTCCACCTCGGACTTGCCTATTCTCGCCTTGTTTGAGATGTCCCACATGCCGCCCACGGCCGCCGAGTGCTCGCCAGCCGAGCCGCGCGGCTGCAGGCCGAAGGGCGCGCAGATGGCCTCGAGCGCGTGCGGGTCAGCGCCGAGCTTCTCGAGCTTGACAAACATGCTCGCGCGCAGACCCGTGCCCAGGTTGGACGGGCACGTGCCAATGAAGCCATGGTGGTCGTTGTGCATGAACGCGTAGCCGTTGTGCTTGATGCTCGCCTCGACGGCCGTCACGCCCTTGACCCAGCGCGCAAAGACCGATACGATATCTCCTCCGTCCTGCATGCTGATCACGCGCATGTGGTCCTCTTCGTTGCACCAGACCAGGAACGTCTTCTGGTCGTTGTGGAAGATACCACGACCGCTGGGCCAGTCGCGCGCCGCGCTCGCGCCGGTCAGCAGAGTGCCACCGCCGGGCTTCTGGAACAGGAAGTGGTCCTTCTGCAGCTGGTCCTCCTCCTCTTTCGTCATGCTACTCAGCGGGAAGTACTTGCCCTGGAGCTCCTCGGTGAGCGACGAGAGCGCTGTCGAGATGAGGTTCTCGACCTCGAGGCGCTCGGCGCGGGTCGTGCCGGGCGGCAAACTCAGGCCGCGGATGTTGCGGCCCGAGCGCACGCGCGTGGATTGCACATAGGCGTTATCGATCTTCTCGGCGTTCTTGAGCTTGGCCACGTCCATGTCGGTTATGTGCTTGTCCTCGGCCTTGAAGCCGTGCCAGCCTTCGATCACAGGGTCCAAAATGTCCTTGAACACTACGTAGCAGTCTTCATCACCCGCGACGATGCCCACACCGAGGTGCGCGTTCTCAATGCCCGTCTGGATCGCCTGATCCAACGTGTAGCCCTTGTTCGACGCGTGGCCCTTGAGCTTCTCGTAGAGCTCTTTCGTGAGGCACTTGGCCATCAAACTGCGGTGCTTGGGCGTGAAGACCGGGTAGTTGTCCGAGGTCGACGGCAGCACGGCGGTGCTGGTATCAGATGCTACCACGGACGCGCCAGCGTCAATGACCACAGGCGGTACGGGCTCCGTGGGGATGAGCGCGTCGATGGACTCGCCCGCCACGAGCTTCTGCTCCATGGCGATGAGCAGCTTGATACCGTTGACCATCGTCTGCACGAGCTCGGCCTCCGAGTGGCCGATGCGCTGCTTGTTCGACACGTCGTACTCGCCGCCAACCGACGCCGAGTGCTCACCAGCACTGCCACGCGGCTGCAGGTGCAGCAGTGAGCAGATGTGCTCAAAGCGCTTGATGTCCTCGCTGAGCTTGGGCAACTTGATCATCACACTCGCGCGCAGACCCGTGCCCAGGTTGGACGGACACGTGCCGATGAAGCCGTGGTGATCGTTGTACATGAACTCGCGGCCCTGGGCCTTGATGCTCGCCTCGACGCTCTTGATTGCGCGGCAGAAGCGCTCGAAGACGCGGCCGACGTCGCCGCCGTTCTCCATGCTGATCACACGCATGTGGTCCTCTTCGTTGCACCAGACGAGGAACGACTTCTCGTCGTTGTGGAAGATCCCACGGCCACTGGGCCAGTCACGGGCAGCACCAGCAGCCTCTAGCAGAGTGCCGCCGCCGGGCTTCTGGAACAGGAAGTGGTCCGTGATGAGTTTCTGCTCGACGTCGGGCGTCATGTCCGCGAGCGCGTAGAATTTGCCCGCGAGGTCGCCGTCCATGGCCGAGAGCGCCGAGTCGAGCAGGTTCATCACATCGAGACGGTGTGCGCGGTCCGTGGACGGCGGCAGCGGCATGCCACGGATGTTGCGGCCCGCGCGGATGCGCGTCGACACGATGAACTCGTTCGGGAGCTTGGCGTCCTTGACGTGCGTCGGGTCCATGTCGCACTTGTGCTTGTCCTCGGCCTTGTAACCGTGCCATCCCTCGATCACCGGGTCAAAGACGTCCTTGAACGTGTGGTACGACTCCTCGTCGCCGGCCGTGATGCCCACGCCCAGGTGTGGGTTGTCCACGCCCGTCTGCACGGCGCGGTCGAGCGTGTAGCCTGTGGACGTCTTGTGGTCCTTGAGCTTGGCGTACACCTCGCGCGAGAGGTGCTTGGCCATGAGCGACCGGTGCGCCGCCGTGAGCGCCGGGAAGCCCATGAGGTGCGCGTCCGTGGCCTGCGCGTGGCCAATCTTCTGCGCGGTCTTGCTCGGCGAGTGCTCGTGGCCGGGGTCGCCGTGCGTGTGGTCGGCGTGCGCGTGGCCGGGGTCGCCGTGTGTGTGGTCGGCGTGCGCGTGGTCACCTGCGGGGGCTTCGTCGCTCATATTAGGCCGTGGGCGAGAAGGGGGGAGTCGATGGAGCTGCTGGCTGGGAGGTGTCGCTGCTCGGAAGCTCAATGCGGATTGTGAGGCTCCGGGGCGTGCTAGGTGGGCGTGGGCGGTTACAACAACAACAACAAAAACAAGCGCAGCTGTTGCGGGAAAGAGCTTGTAAAAATGGATACAATTTGAAACGGATGTTGAAGTTGGAAGGTTGACAAATGGTAAATGTATCGACAGTGGTCGGGTTTTGACCTGTGAAAATGAATGCGCTGAGGTTTTTTGCCTGCTGAAACAGCTAAGCATTTTTTTTCGAATCATGATTCAGTTAAAAATTGTGATGAAGCAGTGGGGGTTACACTACCAAGCTTGCTCACGACGACATACTCGTGGTGGTTATGCAATTGCACGCAAGTGCGTGTTCCGATGCTATTCTTAGAGTGTTTGGCTCTCCATGTCACACTCGAAAACCACCAGATCTGGTGACGATGGCGATGCAGCGCTCGTGAGCGGCAGTTTGAGCGTATGGCGTCCGCTGTCGTGGCTGCTAGCAGCACAGCGCCAGCCAAGGCCAAGAAGAAGAACAAAGGGGTGCGTACTTTGTAGCTCTATGCACTGTGATTAATCTGCTGGGCTCACTGAATCCTACTCGTGTTGGCTTAGAACCGGCATGTGTACATCACGGAGCGAACGCGGGTACGCCCAGGCTTCTTCTATTCTGCTCTCTGCGCCTGCGTGATGCAGTTGACAGCAAGTCATAACGCCATTTAGCTATTTGCATTTGCGCTATGACACATGGCAATGGCCTTTTCAACCTAACAGTACCTCAAGCACGACGTGCCGTCGGTGGACACGGTCGTGGAGGAAGACAAGCTCCGCAAGAAGCTCGCGCTCGCGCAGCAGCAGCTCAACTGGAAGCTCGAGGCGCAGATGCTCCTGCAGCTCGGCCAGCTCATGAAGTGGAAGGGGCTCATGGACATCGGCGACGACCTTCTTGAGCAATCGGCCGCGATCCTTCGTGACCACACGTTCGCAGATGATGACGAGGACCAAAGTTGAAGACCAAGCGAGGTTTTTTTAGGGATTCACAAAGTGTACCCATATCAGTGACGTCACTATTCACAAAATTCACTTTACTGACGGGTACTTGAAAGCACTCGTACTTAAGCGAGTACACTCTTTTGAAGCACCTTCGACAGCAAGCGCGTCCTTTTACAGCAAGGGCCATGGCGCCGCCGCCGCACGAAGAGCTCCCTGCCGTGCGACTGGGGAACAAATGGACCTCCACAGCACTGCGTCACCCCACGCTGCGTTTAATGGCCTGCGTTGTGCACACCGTCGTCACGTTCTTCCTCTGCAGCAGCTCGCCGCTGAACGCGTGCGCCCAAAAGCCCGCGCACTTTCCTGTGCTCAGCCATTGGATCGCAGTGACGCTCTCACGCGTAACGTGGGAGAAAGTCGTATGCCATGTGCTGCTAAACGCTGTTATACTGCTGCTGCTGCGTCTCGTGGTGTATCGCAAGCTTGTGCAGCAGTCGTGGAATTGGCGCCGGCAGTATTCCCACGCACGGCGCGCGTTCTCGCGGCTTTCAAGCGGAAGAATGGCGAGCTCTACGATACAAGAGAGTGGCAACGATGGCGGCGCTCCAGTACAACCACGCGTGATGGAGCTGCAAACGTACACGTCGGTGATGAGTTCATCGTCGTCGCACCCAGCGACGCGCGTCAAGATCCTGGCGGACGCCACCACGCAGGGCTCCTGGACGTTTATCGCGTGCTGCTACCCACTCGCCTGGTCTGTGGTCGCGTGGGCTTTGGAGAGAGCCTTGAAAGGCACGTCGCTTGAAGACACACTCTTTGGCACCAGTGGCGATACGTTCATACACAACATGATGCAGATGCGCGCGCAGGGCGTTCTCTTCCAGGCGCTCATGACGCTGAGCCTGCTCAAGCTGCTGCTAACGCTGGACCAGTTGCTTCAAGACGTATACTACTGCCGCGCCATGTACGGCAACTGGCTCGTAAATGTGCGCAAAGTATACGCCAAGTATACACTTCTCCGGTTACTGAGCTGCTGGCTTACATTGTCGGCACTGCTGGTCGGTGGCGTATACTTCCAGACTCTATCTTCAGTTCAGAGCGCGTGGATGGCGTTCAACCTCGACAGCAAGTATACCAGCTATACGCAGCTCTGGTTCAGCAACGAGTCCTGGATCGCACTGCTGGGCGGATGCGCCGTGGCGCTCGACATCCTCTGGCTCATCCAGGACTTTGGCTTCCCAGGCTTCCCCACCCCCGTGGGCGTCAAGATCTTTGGGTGCAACACCGAGGCATTCCGCGTCTTCCAGACCTCGACAATAGTGTTCACCAGCAAGTGGGCGTCGTGCTTTGTCGTGCTGGGGCTATTGCTGCCACTGGAGGTGTGCCACTTTATCCAGGTCTTCACGTACGCGCCAGAAAACTACGGTCAGTACGTTGACGACGTCACGCGTCGCGTGTTCTCGCTCTTCGATTCCTCGTCTCGCAGTGAACTGCCCAGCAACCTGACTGCTGTGGAGATGACATTGCTACAACAGGGATCGATCAGTCGCTACTTTGAATGGTCGGCTTGGGAGCGAGCGCCAGCGCTGGGGCTCATTCTGCTCACGATGGCTCTGGGCGTGTGGCTTTGGCGAAAAGAGCGCTTTAAAGTGCGCTTCTCTGTCTACTTGGGTGCGTCTGCATTTTCCCATGAAGCCCAGCAGGAAGGCGGTCAGCTGATTCGCAACATCAATGCAAAGCTGTCGACGGCGACCAAGAGCACCATTGCAAAGCAGAGACGAATGCGGGAACTCTACGCAATGCGGTCCCGGATCGACAACTTTTGCATCACGCTGGCAATGTTATCGGTGGTGGCGGTCGTGCTCCAGTTCCGAAGCATTTGGCGGTCGCAGAAGCTCACGAGAGACCCGATGGACGACGCTGCAGCCACGACCAACTACCAGGCACTACAGTTCCCAGGTGAAGCGTACGGCATGCTGCTCTTCCTGCTTACAATGGCGCTTATCCACCAGTTGTATCAGCGCTACGTGGTCAAGATGCAGCTTCTGGTGCTGCGTAATGATCTCCCCCGTGCGAGTGACACGAGGCTACGCGACTCGCCTCGCGAGCTGCTGCTCCCGTTCCTGGTCGAGCTCCTACTCTGTGGCGTGTGTTTGCCTCCGTTCGTGCACGGCAGCGTGGTGATGCAGGAAACGCGCTACTCGTTGTCCAAGAGCGCAGCGTCCAAGGAAATACAACTGTCGTGCCCTAGTCGACTAACAGCCTCTGATTCTCAGAATTGTGACCTCAACTACGCGTACCCGCTCGAGATCGTCAACATGGTCGTGCTCGTGCGACTCTACTGGTTCGTGCGCGTCATCCGCAACCGCCTGTTACGCAAAGTGGTGACCACCGAGCACTTGCTAGTCGTGAGCGGCGTGCTGCAGCAGGTCCCGATTGACTCACTGCGCTGGAGCTTCAAAGTCGCGTTCAAGCTCGCCCCAGGCACGCTTTTGCTGTCACTATTCGTTTTCTTCTGGGCGGGGACAGCGGCCGCCGTGTCCATCTTTGAGCGACCGTTCCCATCACTGCTGGACAATGAAGAGCACTCGCTCTGGATGACGATTGTGACCATGTCGGGTGTTGGGTATGGTGACGCGTACCCGATGACAGCCTACGGTCGCGTGTCGACTTTTCTCGGAGCCGTGGTCGGTGGTGCGATCCTTATTTCGCTCATGACGTCCGTGTTTCTTGAGGCCGTTAAGGGATCCAAGGAGGAGCACAAGGTGCTAGGCGCCATGGAGCGCGCCCAGTGGCAGAAGCGCATGTGGCACGCCAGCGCCATGCTCATCGCGAGCTCCTGGAAACGGTACAAACTGCGGGCAGCCAACAGCGAGAAGGACGTGACCAGCAAGCTGTCAAGAGCTGACCGGCAGCTCTTTGGCGTCGCGCACCAGTTCAAAATGCTCCGCAAACAGAAACCCAGGGAGACTTTCGACAGCATCGAGGCGCTCAAGATGGCTTCGATCGCCCACTGGCGCACGAATGAGCTGACTAAGTGGATGGCCGAGATTCACGAAGAGACCCGCTCGGGACTTGATATGTTGGAGAACCAACTGGACGCGATTGAGACATCACTGTACAAGATGCCGAATGTGCGGTCTCAGAGGCACTCGAGAAGAACTTAATGCGCCTCTTTGAAAATGTAGACTCACGTATAGCCAACGAGCTCTCCTCCGTTGCTGCTAGCATTGGTCCAGGGATCTCACTTCCCAACTCAACTGCAAGAGCTTAAGTCAAAGTCAAGCAGCAAAGACACAATGCCCTCTTCCTCCTCGCAGCCATGTCTGCCGTCATGGCCTCCACATCCGCGCTTGAACATGTTGAAGCTGATCCTGTTTTTCCATTTTGAAGACTGATTTATGTGTTTATAAAGTTTTTGACGCCTTCATTTCACGTTCAGTGGCTGGCGCTTGACTCACTCACACATACTTCATGCAAATCCTGTGTGTCTTCATGCCAATGAAGCCCAAGGCTTCTTCTGCACGGCCATGTCGCCAATGCATCGCCCGCCAGTCCAGCCATTTCCACTCTCTATCCATGACCCTGACAGCGCAGCAGTCGACCCCTCATTCCCACCGCACACGGCAGCACCAGCACCAACCTACGCTCTCCACAATACCAGAGAGCTGAGAATGGCTCGCAAGACCACAGCACAAGCCAGCGGCCGAGAAAAGAGACCATGGACGAGTCGAAGCGCCGCCGGTTCCTGCGCTGGCTCGAGGCCAATATCCGCATCCACAGACGTAGCACCACGAGCAAAGAGGAACCTCATGATGAGACAGGGGAAAACGGCACCCACGTGCCCTCCAAGGCCTCGAGTCTGAGTCTCTCGGACTCGTTCATCAGCAGTGAGCACCGCGTGCACGTGATCATCATCGGCGCGGATATCGGCGGCCTCTGTTTCACACAGGGGCTCAAGAACCATGGCATTTTGCTCACGGTCTTTGAAAGGGACCCGATGCCCAACTACCGGTCCCAGGGCTATCGTCTACGCATTAACGCAGATGGCTGCGAAGCGCTCAAGGCGAACTTGTTCCCAGAAGACTTTGAGGTCTATCTCCGGTCACCAGGCCATTTCCAGCCTGGGTACACGTACGTGGACGCCCAGCCTGGTCGTGAGGCACTAACCAATGCTGCACCATTCAGCAGCAAACCAGGTATCAACAACAGCAGCAGTATGAAGAACGTGTTCAGAGCCGACCGAGCCATGCTGAGGACGCTGCTGCTCACAGACCTGAACGAGCACGAGATCCAGTACGGCCACGCGTTCAAGCGCTACGATGAGCTCTCCAACGGCCGCGTCGAGTTCACGTTCGAGAACGGAAGGATCATCGAAGGCAGTGTGCTCATCGGCGCCGAGAGCACGACCTCCCGGATATGACGACAATACACCCCCAAGTCCGCGACGCTACTGGACACGGACAGGAGCGCGATCTGCGGGAAGACGCCCATCACACCCGAGATCGCTGCGGTCTTTGCTACTGAGAGTACGACCATGGCCATGGGCGAGAGTCCAAAGCTCTGTCTCGTCATGGAGCCACTCTGCTCGACTGATATCAACAAGACCGAGTTTCCTGAGATCTCGTCGTCGCTCTCGGGCTTCCCCAATCTCGAGAACTACATCTGATGGGTGCTCTTTGGTCGCGCAGACTCCTTCCAGTCGAGTAGCAGTGACGGTGATCAGGATCTCTTCAAGATGAACCCGAGCCAGGTCGCCGCGCTCTCGTGCGAGATGACCAGTCACTGGATATCCGAGGTACGCCAGGTGCTGACGCAA
>JAASFY010000481.1:0-21534 GCA_023334035.1 Globisporangium okanoganense
GAGCTGCGATTTCACCACAAGAGTGTTCTAATGACGTTCTCTAACATACTAAAAAATCTCGTCCGTAAACACAAAACTCGAAAAAAAATCCACATAATTCAATTTCTTTTTGCTGTCCTTAACTTTTTGACGTGCACTGTACTTAAAAGTACAGTTCATCGGTATAAGCTGTAGCCATCATGATGAGAATAACCGAGCTCAAATGATTACGACACATTGGTTACGCTTGGCTGCGTGTTTATGCAATTTTTCTCCGCAACAAAGGGTTACGAAATCGTAACCGAAGTTGCCTTTTTGGTCTATTCTGCCCACTTCGCTGATACATTGCTTCGCACATGGCGCCGTCGTCCAAAAGGCGCAGCGTGCTGGAGCGCAAGGCCGACCACGACTCGCAGCGCGCGGGGTTCGACTGCGCGTGCGTGTCCAAGCCCCGTAGCGACGGCCTCTGCGCACTTAACGTGTGGCAGGGCACGATGATCGACGCGCAGGCGGCGCAGTCTGGCGAGCGTCTATTGCGCCCGCAGCTGCCAGTCGTCAAGTACAAGGAGTGGACGCTCTTCGGGCTCTCAGGTATGCATGAGCTCTAGTCACACAGGCGGCGCCCATCGTGCATAGCACTCTTCTGGCTGTATATATGGCGTGGCTCTTTTAGTGATCATCCTTAATGACTGTGCCTTGTGTGTGTGTGTAATAGGCCACTTGTACCACTTGGTCATCCTTGGCTGGCTGCAGCTGCTCTGTCTCTTCGTGGCGCTCTACATCTTCGTCGTCGGTCTCTTTGCGCTCCTCTTTAGCGCATGTAACGGGTGAGGCTGCTGCCTCTTTCGCTCGCTTTTAAAGCCCAGTGGACTAATGTAAGGTGCCCTCGTTGGGACTGATGGCCGATGCCGTGTTCCAGGATTAACTACCCGAATCGGTATGCAGAGGTGCGGTACTACTTCAACCTGAGTCTACAGACGCTCGCGACCATCGGTGCGCCTCTATTACCGCTATACCATTCATTAGCTGTCGAGCCGATTTGCTAACCTTCCTTCATTTTGTTTGCCATCATTCTCAGGCTACGGCTATCTGTATCCAAGGGACTCGTGCTCCAACTGGGTCTCTGTGGTCGAGTCCTTTGTGGCGATGCTGCTCATGTCGTTCATGACTGGTGTCGCGTTTGTGAAATTCGCGCGGCCAAAGCCAAACATCATCTTCAGCAAAGTACGTACGCTCTTTCTAGTTGGATGGTTCTTGATTCTGTCTGCTAGCGCCCGAACTCAGCGCCCTACGTTTCATATTGTTTGATAGGTATTCAGTGTCTCTGAGCGCGAGAGTGGGGGCCTCGAGATGAGATTCCGAGTCGTGAATGGCACGCGCCGTGAAGTGATCAGCAGAGGAGAGATTCTGGAAGTGAGCTTCAAGCTCATCCTGATGCGAGTCGAGGTACAGTTGTCTAGTAAACTCCGTTGGAGTGGCCTGGTTGGATATCTGCGCTAATGCATGCTTTTTATATGATGTAGGGTACGAGAGACGGCGAGAAGAAGCTATGCTACTATGATCTGCCGTTAAAAACAAGCAGCTTCATCACGCTCAGGCAAGTAAATTTCAAACTTTGTGCGCGAGATTGGCTCAAACGAACCTCATTGATTAATATACCTGGCTTGTTTGCTCGTGATGGTGATAACTCAGACTAGAAGCCGAGCTCGTGCACCGGATCGACCACGCGAGTCCGTTCTTCGGACTGAAGCAAACTGAAATTCAAGGCTCCGACTTTGTCCTCATCCTTATGATGGCCGGAGTGGACCAAAATCTGCACGACATGATTCACAAGCAACACGAGTATGACTATGAGAGCATGCGATGGGCTGCAAAGTTTGTTCCCATGCTGAACTGGAACCAGAAGAATCAGTGCCTGGATTTGGATTTCGACAAGGTCTCAGTCGTTATTTCGCAACCATTCCAGAGGACGTACGATTCGGTTGTCGATATCGACAACTCGCCAGAGTCGGAAAATGTGGAGGTCGGAGAGGATAAGAGTGCAGACCCTCGTACATGGAATGTGGAGGACTCGACGCATGAAGTCGATCTGAACCAGCTGCACTTTGAGACAACTCTATCCTCCAGCCGGAGTACCAAGTCGGCGCCACCTCCAAAATCCGAGGCTGTACGAGCGATATCATTCGAGAGATCAGATTTCGAGCCTCTAAACGATTTTGGCGAAGATCTAGCACGTCAAGCCGGCGAAGAAGACGACGAGACAAAGAGTCAAATATCCACGAAAACGAACTCCGACTCTGAAGAAGCCGATAAGTACGCGACGCCGCCACAGCCTCGTCTTCGCTTCGATCGCCGCAGTCGCAGCACCAATCTCCAGATGCCACGCCTCCCGCGTCACTTTCACAGTCATGAATTTCCAGCGTCGACGTTTGACCAGCCGGCCAGTGTGGCTCGAAGGCGCGTGCGATTCAAGAACCACCCCATGAGCAGATTCTCCAAGGGGCTATACTACCGAGCGCTAGAGACATCGTGGATCCGACTGCTGCTGTGGCTTATCCTGATTTACTTCGCGGTGATCACAATCACTGCGTTCTTCATGTACATAACGGTACGTCTCGTTGTCGTGAAGGCACAACTGCTACCCCTGCTGATTTTTTGTCTACTTTCGTGTTTCTACAGCCTGGCCCTGCCGTGCTACAAACAGCAGACATCCACTTTGTCACCGAATACGAGCGCCTCTTTTTCTTCTGCGCCCAGACAATCTCGACGATCGGATATGGCTCACTCAGCCCCAATCCAGACAGCAACGTGGTCAATTTTTTCGTGTTCGTGCTCGTCTTCGCTGGGGCTATTGTGTCGACATTGCTGACAGGTGCGAATCTGTTTTTTCCTCGGCATACTTGGTAGCTGAACTATTGCGCTTCGTTTCGCTGATCCACTGTGTTTCGTGTGATTAAAAACAGGGCTTGCGTGGGCGAAATTCTCGATTCCAAAGGCGTCGACCGTACTTTTCAGCAACAGTCTGCTGTTGACGGCATTCCATGGAAGCCGCGCGCTGGTATTTCGCGCAGCAAACAACCGAACGTTCGGGATGATCATCGAGGGCTCTTTTAGGTAACTCACCGGGAAAGTTTGACTGATGTCGGTTCAAGTCTTAATATTTTTAAAATAATATTTGGTGTACAGGGTCAGCGTTGTGATACTGAATCGGCAATTGGAACGAAGAGAGACCCACGAGCTCCGACTGGTAATTGGCCTTGTCTCCATGTTTACTGTGAACAAAGCGTTAACGTAGTGCTGAGCCGAATTTATGCATTCTCGAATTTGGTTTCCAGATCCGCAACGTCTGGCCCATCGTTCAGCTCGGGACAACAGTGACCCACATCATCGACGAAGACTCGCCGCTGTACGACTTTTCCGTCGACGAGCTGCTATCTGGTCATCACTTCTTCGTCGTGCTGTTCACGGGACTCGACAGCGTCATTGGCGAGACCATGTTTGCGCGCAAGACGTATCACAGCTGTGACATCCTTGTCGGCCATCAATTTGTCGACAACATCAAGCTGGCGACGGACGGTCTCCATATTGATCTCGAGGCGATCAACGATACGCACTTCACCCCCGACATTGAGCTTCGGGAGTCACGGATCTTCACTCCTCTGTCGGAAGGAACGCTGGCTCCATCGTTATATGACGAGGACCTTGGGCGGAATTTCCTGCAAGAAGAAACCAGTGGCGATCGTGATGTCTCGATTCAAGCTGCCACTCCCGCAACCAATTATGTACGTATGAGAGAGTGAGAATGAGTTCGAGGACCTTCACACTCCTGTGTCATTTACCCCAAGTGGTTCTATGAAAATCCAAGCTGGTTATATATTTGGCTGCGTGGCGTTTTTTTTCTTCCAGGGCTGGGTAGGATCTGCAGCGTCGACCACTTCAGATGAACACCTCCCAGCAAAGTACGCGCGAAAAAATCTGCCATGTTCGTCACTCGAGTTGCAGATCGGTGAGGCATAGCCGTACAAAAGAGTGGTTGCCGTTCCGAGCTGCTGAAGATACACCGACGGCACCGACACGTTGGTGCGTTGGATGGAGAGATCGCACGTGGCAGTAAGTTCCCAGACATCTGCTGGCAAGCTTGAGAGTAGATTTCCGTCCAAGAAGATCGCGTACAAGGATTCCCGCGCGCTGGCGAACGCATCGTCCATGACACTCGCGATGCCGTTGTCTCGAAGCACGAGCACATTCAAATGGCTCATCGTCTGCACGACCGCCGGGACCGCGGTCAAGCTGCAGCTGTCGCAGGCGAACACCTTGACGAGCTCCCAGTTTACGCCCACGGCATCGAGGAGCACTGTGGTATTCAGATTGCAAAGCACGACCGACTCGACTTTGGGTGGCAGTGGCTCCGTCACGAGTCCAAGAGGAACAGTTTTCAAGTCAAGATCCGAGAGCATGAGCGCTCGCAACGATGGGATTGTCTGTCTGCTCACCACAGCGTCGCTTCCCCACTCGTACAACGTTGAGTTGTGGATCGAGAGCGCCGTTAGTCGATCGAACCTGTGGATTGTGCTCGGGATTTCCAAGTGCGAGCAGCTCGAGATGTGCAGGTTCGCAAGGGAAGATGCTTCAAACGTGACCAAGAGCTCAGCCAATTGCTCTCTTTGGCCAGTGATTCCGAGCTCCACGCAGTCGACTTTGCGTCCAATGCACGCGTGCTTCGTTGAGAACCAGGGATACACCTCGTGCACGCAGGTTTTCGTGGTGTCGCTTTGGTCGCGGAACGTGGGACTTGCCTGGATGCAGACGATCAGCACGGCAACACCGTAGCAACTTGACAGCATGTACCAACTTGAAACGAGTCTGCCCGTAAATTTGCCTCCAGCGGGATCACCAGCAACGATGTGGCTCTCTGCTTTGTGAAGCACGCCACGTCTTCGCTGCATCACCGTGTCACCAGTCGAACGCGTTTGCGTCCGGAGTTGACCCGCATGGTCAGCGGCTGCGAGCACTGTCTTCAACTCTGCGAGACTCATCATGGAGCTGAGGAGTGGCAGCAAGTTCGTAAACAGGTTTGCGAACGACACGACCAGGATGTGCTCCAGCTGCCTCGTGATGTTTTCTCGAAACTGTATCGCGTCGACCCGGAGGTTCTCGTGCAGGTAGATGTCAAAGCTGGGCAGGATAAGCCACAGTGGGAGGAGCGTTCCCCACACAAACATGAGGAGCAAATCCGCGAGCACGCACGCGAACCTCTGCATCACCAGGTCGCACCCGACCCAGCGGTGGAAGACGGGGCTCACGATGCTGGTGGAGAAGATCAGCGCATCGTAGGTCGCGTTCGCGTGCGAGTTGCTGATAGACGTGCTACTGACGTGTTACTGACGTACCCAGCGTACGACTGACAGCATAGCTGAAGAGTGTTAATGCCCAGGTATCGGAGCTCAAAGTATTGCCCTTCGATGCCCACTGACGCTCGATGGCGCGACAGTATGCTTCGATATTTCTTCAGTCGAGAGCCGAGTCGTTGCGGCACCAACGGACCCAGCGCGTCCGACATTCGCACCAGTGCGTTCCTCCTCCGGTTCACACCCGCGCGTTCCGTTTTCCTCGGTCTTGCAGCAAAACGGAACTCGCATTGACGCAGCGAGCGCCACACCATCTCGATGCTCCAGCACACAAACACAGCGCAGACAGCAAAGCAGAGCAGCGCGACCAAGAGACTGTGCTTTTGCAGGAAGCTGACCGAGTCGGAGAACAAAAAGCTGTTCTGGACGAATCACAGGTACGAGTCGCGCCGGTTGTAGCCCAGGTGAATGGACGCGATCGAGCCGAGCAGCATGGCGTTCGAGAGCTGGAGCAGCAGCACGGAGGCCCAGAACGCGCGGTGCTTGGCGTTGGACAGGAACACTTTGTCGGCCTGGAAGGACTTCATCTTAGCCCAGCCCCGCTAGATCGAATGGAGCGGCGCCACTTTCCTTGCTTGTTCGCCCCTGAGCCGTGATATAGCGATCCAAGTGCTGTGGACCACTGAGAGATGGTGCACTGTCACGCTCCCGGGAGGAGGGGTGACTGCGACTCGGTCATCTGGAAGGACCGCTTCCATGGCTTCTGCTGGTCCAGCTTTGCGCGAAGAAGACCTAGTTGTAGTGTGCTGAGCTCCCTCGTTGATTGCACAGTGGACACCAGCCAGTGAGGTGGCAATTGCCGAAAGCCTTCTAAGAATGCCAGGAAGTGCTGTGCGACGACGTCTACATGATCTCACTCTTCGAGCGATATCGGTCACTGGTTCGCCAGGTCTGAGACGAGCACAAGCTGATCACACGGCGGCAGGGAGCTTAACGGCTCAACGCGAGGTGCAGTGCGCAGCCAATGCGGTGCACGGCTTCAAACGGTTATTAGAGTTCATCCGAAAGCGAAGTAAACTAAATATACCTGAGAAATGATGGGATCCCATCATGAATGAGACTTGTGGACGTCCGTCCACCTTATGGGCAAAGACACCCACGGATTGAAATACAAGCTTCGCAAAAGAGATCGACCTAGGCCACAGAGGTTGATTGTTCCCAGGTCACCATTTTTTGTGCGCAAGATCAAGGTACAGCGTTCGTCCGATCGTGCTTAGGTGGGTACAACTTTCGCTCACTTCGTCTTGCACTCTGCGGTCCAGTTGGTGCTCCCAGCTGTCCTGCTCGCGGTCAGTTCACTCGATCTCTTCTCTGGCTTGCTTAAGCATGGCTTTGAGCAATCGCGCCTGGTTCGCGAGAATCTTGACGATCTGAAGGGTGGCAGGGTCGAGTTCCTGCATTTTTGTGATTGTAATCGCCACGTAACCTCATCTCCGAGTCACCGTTGTCAGAACCTGGCGGAGGTGGCTGATTGGCTTGTCTCGCATGATGCGGAGCCCTCGCTAGAGCTTCACTGTGCGATCTCTACGTCGCTCTCATCGCCGTTGTTCTCGCCCTCTCCGTTCTAGTCGCTGCCAGCACCTCTGTCGTCGTTTTCCTCACTCCTGCGGTCGCTCTCTCCACTCCAAGCGCCATCCTTGCTTCCATCATTGCTCCCCACTCGTGTCCCTGTAGTTGGCAGCACGCGTCTAGCACATTTGCTTCCACTCGTTCTTGCGATGATTTCACTTTCTCATGGGCCATGCTGCAGCTGTAGCTAGCGACCTGAGGTCGTTCACATCACCTTCGTTACCATCATCATCCCCAGGACGAACTGGTTCCAGCTGAAGAATGGCGCAAGTCTCGTCGTACGTCTCTCTTGAGATGTTGATGCAGCGAATGCGAAGTCCGGACTTTTCGAAAATCGTTTTCTTTGCGTCTTTCGAACGCGCAAACCAGTCGCGGCTCTGGAACGATTTCCGCGCTTAAATATTGAGATTGTTCGTGCAAATGTTACGAAGACACACCTGCATTCTCAGCACCGAGTGCCAGGTCCGAGATCCGTGGCCTTGGGCGCCACAGAGCTCGACGTAGCGCTAGTAGCACACGTCGCGAAATCGACTCGCCGCATGATCTCCTTATCGCTGGTATCCCGCTTGCGAGGCTCGCTCGCTGCCACCAAACCTTCGAGTATAAATCGCCACGACTCGAGAACAAGCGCAACCTGCTCAAGTCTCCAGCTGTTCGCGCACCTCACTTCTTGGGATCCTCCGAATACTGGCCGAGGCTGGAGCGTCGCTTTCTGCTCAACCAGTCCATGTAGAGTGCGTTACATGGTTTCGTCCAGGTCAGCGTGGTCAATCCAGCTAGGGTTCCTCTAGTCCAGGATCGCATCTCGTTGCACTTCGCTCAGCGCAAACCAGAAACTTGCTCCTTAGTTAGTATCATCGTTGGATGGGTGAACGCTCTCGCTGATGAACTCGGCGATAGTGTTGGACGTGACCGTGTGCAACATGATCTTAAGCGAGACCGCCTTGTGCGTTCGCGGTGGGAATGTGTTCTGGTTATTGTGGCCGCCACCGTTGGCACTGCGACAGAGAGCAACGAAGAGCCCGTGTTCACGCGCTCGCTGAAGCCGAAGTCGGACTCGGTGCTGGTCTAAGAATCGTGTTTCGTGGCGTCTTTCCATGCGCGCAGGAACACCTTGAACTCTTCTTGCGTCCATTTGGGCGGCATTTTTGCTCGACTTGCGTTCTTTATCGTGCGTGTGTCTGTGGTAAAATCGTTCGAGCGGGTCGAAAACTGCGTCAACGGTCATGAAACCACTCAAGTGGCTGCTCTGTTCCGTACATATAGGTTGTTTCAGCATCAACCCGAAGACGTGAGACCGGTCTGTATCTTGTTGTGGGCTGGCCTTGCACCGTCGTCAAGTCGATTCTTCCTGGAAGCGCAGCACCAGGACATTTGGTCTCCCTCGAGCCACTCAATCATCAGTACGGAGTCTCAAAGCAGTCCAACTGCGCAAACTCACTTACAAAGGCGCTCGAGCTGCACAGAGGTGTGACGAAGCCATAGATCACAACATCTCTCGAAATCTTCTCGACGAGGTACTCGGCAGAAACCGTGATGCCCGTACGCTGGATAGAGAAATCTGAGCACTGGGCTGTGAGGTCCCAGACCTGCTCAGGAAGACTCATCAGCGGGTTCCCATCTAGGTAGATTCCGTACAGCGTACCGGCAGGTCCACTGAGCGCGCTTTCAGGAATCCTGTCGATCTGGTTGTCACGTAGCGCGAGAATGAGCAGCTGCGTCATCGTCTGCACCATCACTGGGACGCTGCTCAAGTTGCAGCCGTCGCAGTCGAAATACTTGAGGTGCTGCCACAAACTCCCAACTGCGTCGATGAACACAGTTGCATTGACGTTGTGCAATTCGATCCACTCGAGCTTAGGGGACAGAGCATTGCCCACAAGTCCGATAGGGAATGTCTGGAGGTCAATGTCCAAGATCCGGATGGTCTGTAGCGAGGAATCTTCATCCACTGCTGCGTCTTGACTCCATTCAACCAATGTTGAGTTGTGCAGAACCAGTGTCAGCAAGTTGGGGAAGTTGCGGGTTGGGCTGGGTAGTTCCAGAGTGGAGCAACTAGAGAACTGGAGGTTGGCGAGCGAGGTTTCCTCGAAAGTGTCAAGAATTGCGGCCATCTCGTCCTTCGTGCCCGTGATCCCGAGCTCCCAGCAGTCGATTCTGCGTCCAATGCACGCCGACTTCGACGAGAACCAGGGAAAGACCTCGTGGATGCAGACCAGCTGTCCATCTGCAGTGTCTCGTGCAATAAGATCTGAATAGATCGACATGCTAAGCACGTCGATGCCGTAGCAAATCGCGACTACGTACCAAACCGATAAGAAGCTGCTGATTCGAGGACTTTCCTGGGAACCGCCCTCCGCCTGACTGGGCAAGTTGTGCTGCCAAGCAGATCTGCGCTTGAGGAAACTCGTGCCTCCAGGTGCCACGCCGACGACTGCGTTGCGAACGCGCGTGCTTCGCGCTCGATCGGTGGTTGTGAGCACGGACTTGAGCTCCGCAAGATTCAGTATTGAACTCAGGAACGGCACGAAGGTGAAGACCAAATTCTGCAGCGACACGATCAGCACGTGCTCGGCCTCCCTTGTCGTGTTTTCAGGGTTCGCGAGCGCTGCAGCCCGGAGTTCTTGATGCTGAAATAGTTGGCGGCTCGGCAGTGAAAGCCACAGTGGGAGGATCGTGCCCCAGACAAACACCAGCACCAAGTCGACAAGCACGCACGCGAAGCGGCGCATCACGAGATCGCGACCGAACCAGTACTGGAACAGCGGGCCCGTCAAGCAATTGCAGAAGATGAGCGCGCCGTACGTCGGGTTCACGAGCACGTTACTGATGGTGCTGCTGCTCCGTAATGCTGCGTACCACTGGAACGCGATCTCGAGAGTGTTGTCTACGACGAGGCGGAGGTCGAAGTACGGCCCTTCGATACCGATCGCCTTCCTGAGATCAGAGCAGCGCTCGTAGTATCGAGTGCACCACGACCGACAGCATTGTGGAACACATTGTGAGAGTCTGCGACGCAGATCTCACCACGCATGGGAAAGCGGTAATGTGCAGACGCGAAGCAGCGTCTCACTGGACGTCGCTGATTCTCGAGCTCTTAGCTGCGGTGCAGCAAAGCAAAATTGTCGGCGGTATATTGAATGCCACACCATCTCGACGCTCCAACTCGTAAAGACAGAGCAGACAGCCAAGCTCAAGAGCGTGACCTTCAGACTGTTCTTCTGCAGGAAGCTGACCGAGTCGGAGAACAAAAAGTTGTTCTGGATGAACCACAGATACGAGTCGCGGCGGTTGTAGCCCAGGTAAAAGTACGCTGTCGCGCCCAGTAGCGTCGCGTTCGAGAGCTGGAGCAGCAGCACGGAGGCCCAAAGCGTTCGGTGCTTGGCGTTGGAGAGCGAGACTTTGTCGGCGCGGAAGGACTTCATTTTGACCCAGGGTCGCTTGATTTCAAGCGGAACGATCCGTGCTTGGTTTTGCTTTCTCCCGAGTCTGGTCACCACCGTCCATGCGCTTTGACGCAACACGGGTTTGACAGCGACTTCATGATCAGCATAGACTAACTCCATACCGCAGGCTTCTGTTACCACGAGCTGCAGTCCAGAGCGACTACCAATCAAGTAAGCGCCAGGCGGACGCACTGAGGGTTGTTTTGCCACCACAGTCCCCGAAATACCTTTTACCGGAAAGCAATTGGGGAAGCGTTGATCAGGATCAGGATCTCCCTTGGCATTGAAATAGATCATCTCGCAAGCTGTGCTGATGAATGATTCGCGCTTGCTGTTGTTAGTACACCATCTCCACGCACGTGAGATGAGGCGTCGCAGTGTTGTCGCTCTCGCTTGCGCACAAAGGCGTGCCAAAGCCGTACATCACGAGTGAGCTGTCAGCGATGTCATTCACCCAGGCTGGGATCTCTGAGACATTGGTGTTCTGGAACGAAAACTCGAAGAGCGACTTTGCCAATCGCCAGAGCGAATCAGGGAGAGCCGTCAGCGGATTTCCGTCGAGCCAGACGTTCTCGAGCCTGGTGAGGTGCTCAATATGGTGGTCAGTGAGCGTTTCAATGGAATTTCCACAGAGCGAGAGCTCGAGAAGTCCGTCCATTGTGTCGATGATGGCTGGAAACTCTGTGAGCGAGCACGCGTCGCAGTAGAAGTACTTGAGGTGCTTCCAATTGTCGTCGACTTGGCTTAGAACCAGCGACTCCGTGTTGGTCACCCCGTTCATGGAGATCCACTCGACAGCGATAGGTAGTGACAGGGCCACAAGTCCGTCGACAGGCCCAGAGACTGTCACGTTCACGAGACGGATGGTCTGGATCGCTCTGAAACTGGGATCAGCGATTGCCGCGTCACTGTGCCAGGACAGCAGCTCTGAGCCCTGGATCGTGAGCACCGAGAGGTCCTGGAAACGGTGGATACTCGACGGTACTTGGAGCCGTGAACAACCCATGAACTCGAGGCTCGAAAGCGATTTTGCGTCAAACCGCTGAAGTTCAACTGTGATTTCGCTTTCATCACCTGCGATCCCAGCTGCGTCGCAATGCAAAATTCGCCCGACGCACGCCATATTAGTGGAAAACCACGGGTAGACACGACGCAGACACTCGTGGGCGTCCAAAGTCGTAGGTGAAGAGCTATCGAGTCGCGATGAGACTGAGATGCTCAGGATTGCGATGCCGTGCACGAGCATGAGTCCGTGGAAGAGTTTTCTCCAGAATGCAGGACGCCACACTCGCCTTCTGCACAGCAATCGACGACTCATCGGCGTACTCGCCGAAGATGTTGGCACTGGTGCCACTTGGACGCCGTTTGGTGTGGACGCGATTACCGCTACACTCAGTGGCATGGTGTTCTTGGATGGGAACGCGGTCGCCGCCGTGGCGTCAGTGAGCAGTCGCCTGATGCCACGGGTATTCGCCACCGAGCTGATGAACGGGAACGTGCTCAACACAAAATCTTCCATTGACAGCACGACGATGGACTCCACCTCTCTCTGGACGTTGAGCGGCAAGACTGTCAACGGATCTACCGAGTAGCGGCGAAAGAGCTCCAAGTACGGCCAGAACATCACAAGTGGGATGATCGTTCCCCACGCAAAATCGAGTGTGAGGTCCACCAGCACGCACACGAGTCGTCCTTTCACCGTGCCGGAGCGATAGACGTGGGTCAGCACGACGCACGCAAAACAGTTGAGGAAGATCAAGACCCCGTAGCTCTGGTTCACGAACGTGTTGCTGAGCGACACACTCGCCTTGTAGGCTTGTGTGGTCTGCAAAATTGACTCGACGACCTCGCGCACGAAGAATCCCGTGTTGAAGTACTCGCCGCGGAGCCCGAATGCGCGGTATATAGCGAGCGATTTGCTTAGAAACCGTACCACCAGGTTCTTTTTGCTAGGTTGCTTCCCCTGGTCTGTTTTTTCTTTTGGCTGGGTGGCAGGATGCGCGGCGTAGCAGAGTCGTCCTTGGCGCAGCGAGTGCCAGACCATCGACAACGCGCCATACGCAAACATGATCGCGAGACACGCGTAGCCGGCGCTCACGTACGCGTGCACGGCCGTGAGGAACCCTTGCGCCTGCGAGAACATAAATATGTAGCGCAGGAACCAGAGCACGGTCATGCGTTCCTTCACCGAGCCGTACATGACTACCAGGCTCGTCAGCAGGATGCTGTTGAGTACTTGGTGGAGTAGGATGAAGCACCAGATACGTCGCTGCAACGATACCGACAGCTTCCAGACGAGAGGCGACGAAGACGTTGCATCGATGTGTGAGCTTCTCTCTTGGACTTGAGCTGCAACTTGGTGCGGGTCTTCGGAGTCATCCTGCTCGCGACGGTTATCGTCGACATCACCATCCACCGGACATATTTTTCGCTGAACAGCTACCTTCGTCCCCATCACCGTGTCTTTTTGCGCAGCGAGCGATACCGAAGGCTTGGAGATAATGGGCGTATGTGGAGCAACACCTTGTTGTTTCCCTCAGAGTCAGACAGTGGCAGCAGCAACGACAGTCTTGACGTCGCGGCGTTGGCTCCGTTTTTCGTCACTGGTATTTGGGGTTTCAGCTTGAGTCGCAGTTTCGCAAGCCCTGTCTTGGAATAGACATAGTTGTCTTATTTCACGGCGCTCACTGGTCATCGAGCGACGCCAAAGCATTGCTCGAGAGTGCACGTGGTGGAATACGAAAGTAGATCCGGTTCAATCGCTTGATGCGTGGCTCACAATCGCCTACTGCTTGTCTAGCAAAATGTTCAAGCACCCATGGCTTGCCATATTCTGGGCGTGTAACTCCTGGTGCCTCCAGTAGATCATTTCGGTGATCAGTAGATCATTTCGGTACACGTGAGGGAGGCAAACTGTCGGGCGTTGGTCTCGTTCACACACAGCGGTGTGCCGAACGCGTATATCTGCAGATTCTTGTCTGCGATCGCGTCCACCCACTCTGGGATCTCCGAGATGTTGGTGTTCTGGAATGAGAACTCTCCGAGTTGGCTGCTCATTCGCCAGAGCGCATCGGGGAAGGATCTCAACGGCGAGCCATCGATCCAAAGGTTCTCGAGCACTCCTAGTTGCTCCAAGTAGCGGTCTTCAACGGCAGGAATGTCGTTAAACAAGAGCGACAGCTCCAGCAACTCGCTCATCGATCCCACAATCTCTGGGAATTTCGTGATGTTGCACGCGTCGCAGTAAAAGTACTTGATCTCGCTCCAGTTGTCGCCGACACTGGGGATGAACGCTCCCATATTGACGTTTCGCAGTGCGATATACTCCATTGACGCTGGCAGAGGGTACTCTATCAGACCTCCTGGGGAATTTTCAAACGTGACGTTTGCGATCCGGATGGTCTGCAGCGAATCGAAGAACTCGGTTGTCACTGCAGCTTCAGCTGTCCACTCCCGGACCGTCGAGTGCTGGAGCATGAATACGGTAAGGTGGCGGAAAAGACGGATCTCTGGCGGGACCTCCAGACGCGGGCATTGCCTAAAAACCAAACTGGATAGCCTCGTTTCGTCAAACAGCTGCAGCACATCGCGAATTTCTTCATAAGATCCATTGATCCCCGCTATGGCGCAGTTGACGATTCGACCAACGCAGGTTTGCTTGGTTGTCAGCCACGGATGCATTGGATGCACGCACTCGTACAGATCCGACACGGTCGATGACGACGACGATGAATGGTTCAGCGATGCAGTAGAGACAATCAGGATCGCCACACCATACAGGAAGAACAGCGTGTGGAGCATACGACTGCAGAACCTTCGGCACGAGTCGCGACCGACGCAAACGTGCTCCATGCAGCTCAAAGTAGTCCCGTTGCTTGCGACGCTCGCTACCACAGTCGCGTCAGCAGCCGAACTTGAGTTAGCGGCTGACTTCTCATTCGACAACAGACGTTTGATGCCACGCAGGTTTGCCGCGGAGCTCACGAACGGGAACGTGCTCAAGACAAAGTCCGATGTGGACATGACGAGAATGAACTCCACCTCTTTCTGGACGTTTTCGATTGGCACTGGCACGTACGCGTCGTTCTGGTAGTCGTAAAACAGTTGCAAGTACGGCCAAAACACCACAAGCGGGATGACCGTGCCCCACACAAAATCAAGCGTGAGGTCGACGAGCACGCACATGACTCGTCCTTTCGCCGTATCGGAGCGGTACAGGTGCGGCAGCACGACGCACGCAAAGCAGTTGAGGAAGATCAGGATCCCATAGCTCTGGTTCACAAAATCGTTGCTGAGCGACTGACTGGACTGGAACGCCTGCGTGGTCTGCAAAGCCGACTCGACGATTTCGCGAACGAAGAAGCCGATCGTAAAATATCGCCCCCGAAGTCCAAACGACAGGTACACACCGGCCAGTTTCTTGAAGATGCCGACGACAGCACGAATAGCTGCCATGGGTCGCCCCCGTTGGCTCGTTGCGCGTTGTGTCGGTGATCTGGGAGTCGGTCCGTAGCAGAGACGTCGCCGTCGAATAGAGTGCCAGACTATCGACAGTGCACCGTATGCGAACACAATCGACAGCAGCGCATAGCCCACGCTCACGTACTTATGTACCGATGTGAGGAACATCTGCATTTTTGAGAAGAGGAAATTGTACCGCAGGAACCAGAGCAGCGTCCCTCGTTGAGCCACCGTGCCGTACATGACAGCCAAGCACGCGAGCAGGAGGCCGTTGGTGAGCTGGTAGATCACGATGAAGCACCATAGCAACCGACGCCGGTACGTAGGCAAGTTGAGCATGAGGTTACCACTCGCATGTCTGCTGCCTCGGTGACTCGGTTGCTTTGTCTGCAGCTGATAGGACGAGTTCTCATGAACCTCGTTGGGCAGATCTTTGGTCTGTGAGTTTGATCCTGATACTGCAGGTTCTTGATCTTCATCAGCAGCCGGGGCCCCCGGGTAGATCTTTCGCGTGGTCACTGGCGACATCCGACTGACGGCACCGAGTACTAGTCGATAGACTTTTCTTTGAGCCTCGCAGCACCTAACCGAAAGTCGTGAATTACATTAGCCAGGCATTTATCAGCCAAGTCGATACAAAGCTAAACGTGGACAGGAGCGACGGGGAGCTATTCTTGACCTGCTACAGTAGTCGCTACAGCCGATGATCTTCACAAAAAGCGTGCCTCTTTTCTTCACCATATCACGACTTCCATTTATTCATGATCCAACTCAGGGATTGCTATCTCTGTTTACGAGACAACGTGAGAATATATATCGCCATCCACATAACGTGACGCCACGCAACCGCTTGCTTCTCTCCACGATGTTTACGCACCTCAGGCATTGTAGATCGACGGTGTGATCCCCTACTTGTTGCCACTGTAGATATTCAAGTGCGTGTACGCGTCGGCTTTAAGTGACAGGCGCCGGGTGAAGCCCATGCCCCGTAGACTCTCGCGCACGCGCCACACATCCTCCTGGTCGGTGAAATCGTTCACGTAGACACAAATGATGTGCGACGGGTCTTTTCCACTCGCGCCAGGCTCTTTGGGCGACACTTTCGCGGCGCAGCCGAGGTCGCCACTCGCTGTCGCCGTCGCCGTCGCCGTCGCAATGCGACCCCAGATCGCGTCGATATCGTTGCGTCGAATGAAGAGCATCCACTTGCCGCTCAGTACGCTGAAGCGTTGCGCGCGCCTTGATGTGGTCGGCGGTGGGCTGTACACGCGCAGACTGGGAGCAGAGTGCGAGCCACTCGCGCTCGAGCCCTTCCTCGTCGCCCTCTCCTTTTACGGAGTCCGTGGCGCCATAGACGCAGATCCATGACGCCTGGGATTGCGACACGCGTGACAGTGGGTACGCGGTCAGGAACTCATCGATCGACTGCTGCTAGTAGGGGTCTGCAATGTTGTATATGATTCGCGGTGACTCTTCCATTATCTTCGCTCTTCTCGCTCACTACTTCAACTGAAAACGAGTTGAAGCCCGCAAATAAGGAATGTTTGTCGCACTGTTCAAATTCGTGATCAAGTTACACAGATTTGTAGTCGAATTGGACAGCCAGTTGCACACTCATCACGAACAACCACAATTCAAGTTGCGCAACCGGCAAGAAGAAGCAAGCGCGCCATGGCGAACGAGACGCACGAACACGAGCCAGCGCCAGCGCAGCAGCTGCAGCAGAAGCGCGACGTGTACCTCACGGGCTTTGGCAAGTTCGGCGACATCGTGGACAACCCAACGACATTCATCGTGCAGGAGATCGCTGACGACGCCAACGTCACCGAGGCGCTCGTGCTCGAAGTGTCCGCTGTCGGTACGTTCCAGTAGCCAGTGACGTTGCAATCCATATATAGTGTATGTGTATACAATGCATATATGCTCATTATGCATACGTGCCTCTGTGTGTGCAATAGGCTCGCTGGACATGCTGGCGCCATTGCGCAAGAAAGTCGAGGTGAGGGTCGATGTTTCCACTTGTCGCGAGTCAATGACATGGTACTAACACCTGACGTTTCTTCTTCCAATTAAACACGCAGGAAGCGAACCGTTCATGCATTTTCCTGCACCTTGGCGTCGCTGCCAAGTCGACGCAGTTCGCACTCGAGTCGTTCGGGTACAACCTCGCGGACTTCCGCATCCCAGATGAGCGCGGCTGGGTCGCGAACAAGGAGATCATCGCAACTGACGAAGACGAGGCGTTGAAGACGTCGCTGCCATTGAATGAGTTGCTCGGGACGCTCGAGAAAGAGAACCCGAACGCGCGCATCTCGACCGACCCGGGCCGCTACATCTGCAACTACGTCTACTTCCACTCGCTGCAGTGGGTCAAGGCGCAACAGACCATGGGCGATGATCGACCAGAGGTGCGTCTTTGCTGTATATTTATGTGGTGGTTGTAGTTGTTTGCTCGCGGTGTTCAAAGCACGAATCCCCATTGCTCACGGATATGCATACTCTCCTCTCTTGAATGCCGACAGCACCGAGCGCTTTTCCTGCACGTGCCGCAATTCTCAGAGATCCCGATGGACGAGCAGGTGCGCTTCGTGCGTCGCCTCGTGGCTCTTGTCTCGGAGCTCTAGAGCGAGTTCTTCTTCACCCCACACAGAGAGATGCGTGTGTGTATGTTGGTGGTGGTGGCATCAATCGGGGCGTTTTTGACTTCAACAAAGTATGGGAAACCTGAGTGTGTATCCCGCAGGTTTTGGTACAAATTCGCACCCTAAAATGCTACAGATGTTTAAAAACCTTCGTAAATTTGATGCATGGTTAATTTACCTTTTTATGTATGCTTCCTTTACAAAAAAACTTATCGTTTACCTCTTTCTTTGATGAACGATGTACTTCGAAGTAGCATTTCGCATTCCAACAGGTGGCTTGCCGCTTGAGGACCGGACTCCATTCATTTGAAAGCGCACCGGTCAAGTGAGCAAATTTACTGGTGTGCAGCCCGAAGCGAGCAAGCGTAAGCGAGACCAGAGAGCAGCAGCAGAGATGAGTGCCGCCCCAGTGCTAGGTGCGTCCCGTGTGTCCATGCGTGTGCGTGTGTGTCTCGGAGATGTAGATGCAGTCAACCGCCGACTCTGCGTCTGCAAGCGGGACTGCGCATTGACCTTCTGGATCTTTCTGGGCAAGCGCGCATTGCACGATTGCGGGTGGCGGCTTTGGATCGCAACTTGCAAGCAGTGCATTGTGTGTGTAGTGCAATGCATGCACCCCTCCTTCAACTAAAAGCTGGCGTGCTAACCTGGGAAATTTGGTTGTTGTGTGCAGTGGGCGACGAGCTCAAGGAGGCCATCAAGCGCCAGGTGGAGTTCTACTTCTCCAAGACCAACCTCGCCACCGATGCGTTCCTCGTGTCGCACATGAACTCGCAGATGTACGTGTAACAGTGACAACAGCAGCAGCACTCCCCATCTTGTCCCCTGTGAACTCTTGAGACTAACCACCACGCTTGCTTGCGCATGCAGGTTCGTGTCTGTAGACGTGATCGTGAGCTTCGCCAAGGTTAAGGCGCTCACTGACAGTACGGAGCTGCTCGTGGAATCGATCAAGGACTCCAAGCTGGTCGCTCTGAACGCGACGAACGACGCCATCAAGCCGAACATCAAGTCGGAGCGCAACACGATCATTCTGCGCGAGATCCCGTCGGCCACCAAGCCCGAGGACGTCGAGGCGATCTTCACGGGCTGCGGCGGCAAGGTCGAGTCCGTTCGTAGCGACGTCGGCGACACGTGGTTTGTCACCATGGCGTCCGAGGAAGACGCGGTGAACACGCTCCTGGCGCTGCGCAGTAAGACTTTTAACGACGCGCCGATCAAGGCCCGTTTGAAATCCGAGAACACGCTCAAGTCGTTCTTCCCAACGCAGTCGGCGGAGAGCGGTGTGGCTCCAGGTGCGTCCTACGGCGGCCGCGGCTACTACGGCGCGGCGCCGACCGGCTACTACGACGTGCCGAACCACTACGGCGTGCAGTACAACGCCACGAACGCGCGCGCGCCATACAGCAATGGCGGCGACAACAGGTATACCCAGCGCGCTCCAGGCGGCCGTGGTGCTGCTGGTGCGGCTGCCACTGGCAACCAGGCTCGTCAGCAGGGTGGCCGTGGCAACAACGCCGCTCAGACTCAGCCAAAGGACGCCAAGAACGCCGGCAGCGCTGAGCCGCGCACGCCTTCGGCCAAGAAGGGCAAGGACGGCAAGAAGGCGGCGGCCGCGGCCAAGCAGCCACACGGACAGGTGCCAGCGTCGAACGGCACCCCTGCGTCGTCCAAGAAGGCCGCAGCCACTGCGGCCACGCCAACGGAGCGCCAGCCGATCCTGAGCTCGTCCAACTTCCCGCCACTGCCAGCGACGGCGGACAAGCCGGACGTGAACGCGCCAATCAAGCACTCGTACCATCACGAAGACATCATGGAGATCGTGAAGAACATGGACGAGACCGACTGCAAGCTGCCAGCGAGCAAGATGGACTTTGAGGCCCACCCGGCCGCGCTCACATCCGTGGCGCACCCAGATTTGCTGCGCAATCAGCGCACGTACAGTATCGAGCAGGCCCGCGAGGCCATGCGCCAGGGACGCCCGATCCGCAGTGACTCAGTCGGCTCGATCGATTATGAGAGCATGATGTACGGCGAGGACTACACCAAGGAGGCCCGTGAGCAGCGCAAGCAGAACCCGGTCGAGAACGTCGGCGCCACGGCTGACAAGGCCACGGCTGAGACCAAGGCCGCGACCCCAAAGGTCTTCAGCTTTGCTTCGGCTGTGATCCACGGCACGCCAGCGCCAGCGGATGCCGTGGCCAAGAAGAAGCCAGTTGCTGCTGCCTCGACCGACAAGACCAAGGACGAGAAGAAGCCTGCGGCCAAGAAGGCCGCCGTGGCCGGCAAGGCCCCAGAGACCAAGAAGCCAGTTGTGGACGAGACGCTGCCAAAGGCGGGCGCCTGGGGCGGTCGCAACTTCCTGGACGTCGTCAAGTCCGAGCCAGTCCCTGCTGCTGTGCAGCCGCCTGCGGCTCCATTCAAGGCCGCGGCCGCTGCGCCAGCACAAGACGCGCCCAAGAAGTCGGACGCCAAGGTCTGGGAGCGCAACGCCAAGCAGTAGAGTTTCGACTGCACTGCTGCGTCGTCTGAGGATCGGTTGGTCGTGCTGACCCGATAGATCGGATAGCTGGCTGGCGGATTGGCTCGGATTGGACGGATGGCGATAGCTCGGTCGTTGGCTGTCTTCTTGCGTGTCTGCTTCATTTTGCTCCCGATATATACTGTATATACACTTACACGCCCCCGCCGGACGCCCTCGACCCAGGTTGCCAGTCGGAGACTCGCTCGCGTGCGCCTTCGCCTGAATCCGTCTATCTGCCCAGTACGCCTCTGAAGACGAAGAGAGAGAGCAGAAGAATTGAGAAATGAGAAGGTGACTCGGAGGAGAAACACATGGAGAGAGAGATGAAGGAGAGAGAGAGAGAGGATGCGCGGCTATTAGGATTTAGGATTTTACTTTTTTTTCTTCATGTACAAACGCAACAACAACTGATAAAAAAATAGAAAACGCAATAGAAAAGAACTACAAAAACAAACGAGCCCTTTGTGTGCAAGCCCCGCGCAGGTCCTGACCTGGGTTGATCGAAAAAACAAGAGTTTGCTGGGGCGACAACAATGTTATTGTTATGCTGCTTTGCTCGGGCATAAGAGTTCGAACTTATCCAACAGACTCAGAGGCATCTTGAATGCTTCGATCGGTAGACTTCGAAAAAAACCCTTCACTTCACTTCCAAGATCGCGCATGATATCCACCTCTCCAGCCAGCAAAAATCTGTGACGAAGTTGCGCTTGTGGTCGTTGGTGAGCTAGCATTGCATTGTAACAGTTTTGCATTGCATTGCGTTGTCGTGTCCACATTATCAAAAGCCACCATATAAAATCGGTATTGCGGCAAATACCGACAAGCGACGACGGTATCAACGCAAAGACAAGCAAGCATTTGCTGGTCATACGAACAGCTCAATTGGGAAAATGCATCGCGTGCGCAGCATCGCGGGCGCTCGCTGCGTATGGCGACGACCAGCAGCCCCTCTGCTGCCATCAGCACATGCTGCCAGTGGCTATGCTCAATGCGCTCAGCTCTCCAGTGACGCGTCGTCG
The DNA here is from genome assembly GCA_023334035.1 of Globisporangium okanoganense. Lineage (NCBI taxonomy): Eukaryota > Oomycota > Peronosporomycetes > Pythiales > Pythiaceae > Globisporangium > Globisporangium okanoganense. The sequence continues at coordinate 21,049 of JAASFY010000481.1, forward strand.
TCTGCGTCTGCGCGCCAGTACATCAGTCTCTACAACTACACGCCGCTGGATGAGTGCGAGCTGCCGCGGCTGCGACGCCGCATGCTCGCTGTGTGGAGGCGCATGAACGTACTTGGGCGCATTTACATCTCACGAGAAGGTGTTAATGCGCAGCTCACGCTCCCGCAGACGCGCGTGGCGGCGTTCACGACGTCGTTCCCAGAGCTCTTCACGCACAACAACATGTTCTTTGGCGCGCTCATCCAGCAACAACCTACAAGTACTACAAGCAACAGCAATATAAACAACGAGTTTGCCCAGAAGCAACGCATTGTTGAGCCATTTGTGAGGCTCAACGTGCGCATCCGCGACCAGATCGTGCGCGACGGCTTTGCCAAGGGCCACCTGGACCTCCAGGACGCTGGCCACTCGCTGCCGCCACGCGAGTGGCACGACAAACTGCACAAGCGCAATGTTGCAAACGACCAGTCGACGCTTGTGCTGGAC
>JAASFY010000482.1:0-21484 GCA_023334035.1 Globisporangium okanoganense
GCTCGTTAAATGACTTCAACCTTGAGCTATCGCGCCTTTGATGAGCTTGTGAGCTACTCATTCTGCTGCATTTCACCTGCCAACTTCAAGTACTCGCGCATTTCTTCGACTGTCTTGCCCTGATTAATAAGTGCCAAAAGGATGTCTTGTTTGCGCGTCGATTCACGCTCTTTGAGCTCTTGGCGGCGCTGCGATTCACGCTGATCATGCTCGCTGCGCTGCCTTTCGAACTCGAACTCTCGCTGTCGCTCTTTCTCCTTGCGCTCTTCTCTCCAACGGCGATCGTCCTGCTCCAGCTTTCGTTTGTAGAACTCGAACTTCATTTGGCTGCTTTGCGCGAACTCGTGCAAAAGGGAAATGCGCGAGTATTTTACTGACGGCTTGGCATTGTGTGCTATACTCACGGACTTGGCACTGGCATGGCTTTTTACTGAAGCGGCTCTTGTGTTGGTGGTAGGCTCGCTGCGTGTGGTGCTGGCTGGAGGTCGAACAATCATTACAGAACTGGAATTAGAATTTGCTAGAGCTAGGAGAAGACCACGAAAGAATGCTTCTGCGTTGTCATCAACGTCTGTCGACTCCAAGAAGGTGATCGTCAATGCGAGCAAGGGTTCTGGCTTTGACGACATGTAGTCAAATGACAGATCTGGCTAACCTCCCTCAGACCCGCTCTATTTGTCAATGTCACTGTTATCGGAGGACGACACAGCCGCACAGTCTCCCACGGCAATCCCAAGCTCGACAGTACACACAGCAATGATGTTCGCTTTCTCGCCATACAGCTCCTTCATGCGGGCGAAATGCGGACAAAGCTGCTTCATCTTCTCCGGCATCGACATGCCGGAGAAGATTTCCTTCTTGGTAAGGCCCATGCCTGTCTGCGACGTGCTCAACTTCAGTGTCTTCTTAAATCGCTGCTTGTACGTGTTCCATATTTGCTGCATGTTTGCCGGCGAGATAAGCTGGAGGTTTGCTGTCTTCGAGCTGCAATGCAGATTATCGGACATTTTGCGAAACGCTGCAGTCTTCGTTATCATCGGCCCGCCGCCGATAATGGTCTTCTTGTCCGATCCTTGGATGGCCGTGAAGTTATCAGGGATCTCCATCCAGCCGACAAGGATGCGATAATGTTCAACAGACAGGTGCACCTTCTTTCCTTGATTCGATTCTTCAGCATCATCCATTGTTCCGGCCTTTCAGTCTCACGCTTGCTGGCTCACGCTGGTGGCTGCTCGTACGCGCTCTCATGTGCAGCTGGGGCGTCTTGTGATCACTGTCTCACACTTACTGTTCCTCTGCCGGACTCGTGCGCAGCTGAGGTGTCTTGTGTTTGCTGACTGACGCTTGCGAACTCGTGCGCGGCTGGAGTGGATCTCACGAAATTGTGCTTGCCTTGTGCTCGCAGGATGACGAATGGGCTTGTGCTTGATGTCTTCACGCTCGTCGCTGGTGCTGGCTTGTGTGGGTCTTCCTGTCGCACGCACGTCTTGTTTCTCTCTGCGTGTGTGGTTGCTTGGTGGTTGATGTTGCACTTGCGTCCTTGCAAAGGAAAAGCAAGAGTAAGGCAGATTTTCTTTGATTTCCGCGAAATGACCAGGTATTTTTCGAAATCAACCACCTTTCAACTTGTGATTTGGGAGAGAAATTCATATAACAAGTCGCTGAAATATCAAGTGGTTTTTCACCAAAAAATAATTTCAAACCATCAAACTTTGACCCCCCTATTAGTGAGCTCCCTGAAAATCAAACAAGTTAAAAAGATCCGACAGTTGCCTTTCATGCAACTTCATGGCGCAGAAGCACGAACGAAGCCTTTATGGCGCAGAACGAAGAAGCCACAAGTGAATCGAGCATGGAGATCACACTGCTCGAGCCCAAGCTGCACTGGCGGGTGGTGCACCACCGCGGATCCAACGGCGGCCCCAAACAACCGCACACGCCTGACGACCTCCCGACCGCTACGCAGGTGCGCTGCACCGTCACGCTCGAGCGCACCGAGCAGGAGCGGCAGCTGCCGTGCACGTTGGAGCTCCCGCCGTCCGATGCGAAGGAGTACGATGAATTCTTGTTGCAGCGCGTGACGTTCGATGTGTACAGCAAACAAGGAGACGAGAAGCTGCTCTCCACGTACTCGCTGCCGCTGCGGGAGTGCGTCCCGGTACTCACGGAAGCGAAGGCGTCATGGAGCGAGACCGTCACTTGGAATCAGGTTCGTTGTAGCATCACTTGGCATTTGAAGCAATATATTGGCTGACGTTGGCGATTCATCTCTTACTGTGTGCTATCAGACTGAGCTGGAGCTGGACGTGGACATTCCCGTGGTGACGAGCCGAGAGCCTCGAGTGCTCGTGGAGAAGCTCATCCGCTACAAGAGACGTGCGCATGGACTTGCTGAGCAGGTAAGCGCCATCATTGGGCAAGCGAAATCTCGTTTAGAATTATACTGACACACGCCATTGCTTTGCTCTGTCGCTTACAGCTCTCGCTGCACCGCAATGCAGTCGCGATCGGACTGTTCCCGCCACTGCTCGGCTGCTTCATTGGTGTCGCAGCGACATCGCCCGTTTGGGTGCCACTGACGCTATTCGTCGCGATCCTCGGGTTCCCGCTCTGGTTTGTCGTTGCGATCGGCCTGTCGCTCGTAATCGTGTTCGCGACCGTCTCGACGCTCGTGACCGTGCAGTTTGTGCGCTCCAAGCGCCTGAAGAGCGAGGCGGAGAAGTTCCTCCAGGGCCCGCATGGCCAGCTGCTGTTGTTTAAAGGCGCGTCGCCGGACGAGAACAAACTCAAGCAGCTCGTGATGAGCGACCCTAAGTACAAGCTGCTCGCGAGTCTTGTGATCGACTTTCTCGGCAATACGACCTTCATTTTGCCGGGCATTGGCGAATTGGCCGACCTGTTTTGGGCACCACTGGCGGCGTCCATGATCTCGGGCATGTACTCGCAGTCGTCACCCAACATCAAGTACTTTGCGTTCATGGAGGAGGTGCTGCCGTTCACGGATTTTATCCCGACCGCGACGCTGGGCTGGTGAGTGACTGGTGGTTTTTTATATGCGGTGGTGACGACAGGCTAATCACTTATACGATGTGAAATGCTGACCTGACAGGATGAAGGAGAACTTGACCATGGACCAAGTGCGAGAGCTGCTCAAGACGCTACGGGCAAACAGCATGCGAGCGAGCGCTCCGTAGTGTGGGCGGCGAAGGGATTTGGAAGAGTGCATGGTATGTAAGGACTTGGATTGAAATGCGGTGACGTTATGGCAAACAGCTTTTACTTAACTCAGAAGGACAGCTTCAACCAGATATCCACGAACCCAAGCTCTTTCTTTCTTTCTTTCTACGAATGGAGGACAGTGGGATGAGTCATTCAGTTCAAAAGGCATCGTTCAAGTGTATCCATTCCACTCGTTCGTTCGCGCAATTGTTTGATTCGTTTGAGGCAGTAGCTTGAAAGTGGTTTATGCGCATTTTCTGGCTCGTGGATAGAGAGCTCTCGAAGAAGCATTTCCTGGCTCGCAATGGATAGAGAGAGCTCTCGAAGCAGCACGAACAACGGCGAACATAGCGATGCAAAGCAGTACTACTGTACTGCCATGTGGTTCCTGCTGCTTTGCTTGCAGATGATACAAGGACGGACCGACTGGTGCGGATCTTGCGCAAGATAAGGTCGGCGATGTTTCCAGGAATCGCCCACGGAATCGCTTCCACGGATGAGGCAAGGCACGTTGATAACTACCTCTTTATCATGTCTATTGGACAAACGAATATCAATTTGTATCTATCTTTTCAGTGAGAGAAGAGGTTTTGCCTATTTAAAGAGGCATCCAACTGGTCTTACTTTATCAGACAGAAAGAAAAGAAATGACCGAAGCTTCTTTCTCTGGATCTCAAACGGTCGTTTCACATTTTCAAGAGAGTCATTTTCAATAGAAGGCGACACACAAGCCAATTCCATCAAGCAGACCACCATTAAGCAGACCTCCATCGCTCTTTCACTGCACGTCAAGTTGCATTCGGTCTCCGCTACACAGGTCCACGGCGCAACAGACCCACGCCACCTCAAGCGCATCGACACCCCACCACTTCCTCCATATTGTCCAACAGCACCAACATGCTGATCGCGAACAAGTGCGACGCGCCAATCCGACGTGCCGAGCCCGTGTGCCAAAGCGAAAACAACTGCGACACAGAGAGGCAGCAGCAACTGTGTGATGCAGCGAACATGCGCCACCAGCACCAGCTCAACCCGCACCAGGAACAACAGAAGAAGCACCACGAGCAGAATCATCATAGCCACATGACGCCGCTGCCGCCCCCAAGGTAGGACCGCATTGCATGGGAAACGGTAATGATCGATAGCGTACCACCAGGCTAATGTGGTACGCCACTTTTGTTATGCTATGCTCAGACGGACGACGCCACCGGATGAGAGGCTCGCACATGCGCAAGCACAAGCCGCCGCTGCGAGCACACACCCCATGCGCGCTGACAAGGCGCCGCCGCTGCCTTTCATGGACGAGATGGACGACGACGAGAGCATGGCGCAGTTCCGCAGACGCTTCGACGGCAGCGAGTTCTTCCTGCGGCAGCCGTCAAGCGACCGCGCCGCGCAGCTCTCGCGGTCGGCATAAATGCAAGGAGACGTGGAAGCAGACTAACTTAAGTGTAGAGTAATGTACTGATGGCCAAAGCAAGCAAGATGTCCACGCAGGTGATGAAGCATGAAGGATAAGCTGGATGAAGAAATGTATCATAACATCAGGTGGCATTTACTAGCGCTTCGTTTGTGAAATTGGAGTATTTTCCCGCCAGATGGCAATTTACTGGCTTCGCTTTGTGATAATTACGCTCCACAATTGGAATCTCACACTTACAAAAACAAGTCATCACGTAATTAGAATCTAACCCTTACTGAATTCAAGTCAAATCGGAACCACTCGCTCAGCTGCTTTCCATTCTCTCTGGTCGGAAGAAGGAAAGAAAACCGCTTCAAAAAAATGGAATGCGCGCCAAAAAGTCTCATTCGCATTTGCGTCGAAAGTTCCGGCACCGAAGCGATCATCCGCCCACAGCTGCTCTTATCCGCCGTCTGCTCTGCTGCTCACGACGACGATCACCGCAGGCGTTGTCCCTCATTCATTCTTAAACTCGCCACGCACATTGCAACCGCAACAGCACCACACGAGCTCAGCAGCTCTCAAGATCCACACATCAACCGCTACGATGAAGAACGACACGACCAAAGTCCACGTGCTGCGCCACGGCGCCCCAGTCCACCGCCTGCTCAGCCACGGGGCGGACTGCATCGCTGACGACGCATTGCTATTGTACGTACTGAAACACGCACTCTCCTCACGACGTATCATGAGCCACCGAAATTGACTCTTGTGTGTTCTTCTTTCCTTCTTTCGATTTTGCAGCACACCAGAACGCAAGACCGCGTTCTTGAAACCCGTGGTGCGCGCGACGCAGAACAAGCGTCTGCGCGTGGGCCCAGCGCTGCCGTTCCTGGACGACTTCTCGGAAGAGGACGTGCGCAAGTCGTTTGAGCTCCACGACGCCGAGTGGAGCAACACCAAGAAGCCCAAGCGCAAACAGTCGGCCAGCTTTTAAAACACGAGCGCAGCTGATTAAGGCACAAGACACCACGCACACGCCACACATCACAACATTGACAGCGTACCTCAAGCCAAGGCCGTGAGCTGCCAAGACCCAGCCAGCGCCACTGTCTAGCATGGCGGTTAGCAGTGCGCCGCTGGCACCAGCATTGAAGTTCATTCGAGGGGGACAAAGGTGAGGACAGTGCAACGGAACTCTGTCACCAACGCCGAACGCAGTACGCAGCCCACCCAGCTCCTGTACAGAGTCGAGATGTCTGAGAATTGGCCCCACAGCAAATGGACACATCAGGGCATGTTCATCCAGCCAGCCAACTATCAAGCCTTTCACTCCAGCTCAATGGTTTACAGACTGTACACATGGACATCAACCAAACGGAAACATATCACAAGCATTATTATAAACAACAGCAACATCAAATGGAAATGTAATTATGATATAATAATACGAAAGCTGAGGTGAGGCGCGTCTTCCTGCATGTGCATCAGACGACCCAATGGCGCTCTTCCTTCCGCGTTCCGAGGTCTTGGTGCAAAATGCAGCACGCGCCCACTCATTCCACTCTATCACACGTTCTGTTCTCCTGGCGCACAAGGTACATCATCGTTCTAGTTCTCCATGTCTTCCGCGGCGGCGTCCTCCTCGGCGTCGTCGGCGTCCTGCTTCTCGGCCTCCATCTTGTCAATGTCCTCCTGGGTGATGAGGCCGCTCTTGAGCAGCTTGGCCTTCTCGGCGTCGACGACGATTCTTCGGCGCTTGGCGTCCTTCTGCTGCTTCTTCTTGGAAGCGCGCGGCTTTCGCAGAGTGGTCAGCTTGCCCTTCTCGATGATCACCACCTTCTTCTGGTTGGCGTGCTCCTGGCGCTTCTTCTTGTGGAGCTTGATCTTCTTCTTGTTGTTGGTCTGCACCGACTGGCCGTTGTACCCCATGACTGCTGCTGCTGTGTGTGTGCGTTGCTGGCTGCTAATGAAGAGAGGAGTGCACTTCACTCGACTTCTGCTGCTCTTGAGGATAATGACCTGCAAAACGAGCGTGTGTGTGAAGCAAAGCTCCAAGTCAAACAAACCATTGGTCGCCAATCCGATGGTACAGTGAGGTGGTACAATCGTACTTAGAAAAAGTGCTCGTACGTAATAGAGTATGAGACTGTACTTTGGCTGCTTGCGGCTCTTCTTGAGCGTCCCGCTCATGCGTCTTGTAAGGCTCAACGCTCGTACCCGTCCACGTACGAGTGCCAACCTGTTAAACTAAGACTACCATCCTCTGAGTCTGACTGTCTTAAGTGCAAAACATGGCATTGCGTGCTGTGAAATTGAGCTCGTCTGTTGGACGTGGAAGCAACAATTGAAAGACAAAAACCAAACAAGCCCGGAGACACATTGAGGCAGGCACCTGGCAAGGTGACCGATACTGTACTGCGACAGCACTCATCTTGTACTTGCACTTGTAGCCGTTCGTTTACATTCTCTTTTAATCGCCACCTGAAGCTGGTAGGTCCTCCTCGCTTCAAAGCTAAACCGCACGCTGCTGCTCCACCTTTTCGCGCCTCTAAAATGCCACCGAGCGCCCTGATTGCTCCCTGTTTGTATCGCAACTTGGTCTACTTCTTGGAGCGCTTGCCTGCGCCCTTCTTGGGGATCGACTTGCCTCGTCGCTTCATCTGGTCGAGCTTGCCGATGCGCTCGGCGTTGAGGATCTCGAAGTTCGGGTCGTCGCCGCCGAGACGCAGCGCCAATGGCTTGTTGAACCACTGGACGACCTTGTCGCCCTTGAGTTGCTTGGAGATCACCTTGTTGCCCGACGCGATGTGACGCTGCGGCAGTCGCTGGAAGATCTTGCGGCCCAGGTCCGCGAGTTGCGCCGCCGACGACGCCATCTCTGCTTGTGCTTGCTTGTGCTTGCTTGCTGGAAAACTGTGTTGCTTTTGTGTGGGTGTCACTGGTTCAGCCGCACCCGTGTAATTACCTTGAAATACACACCCTAAATTGTATATAAATGGATCAATCAGGACTATAATTGTAATTTTTATATTATGCTTGCGTCACTTTGATCCACGCTCCAACACCAAACAAGCAAGCAAGCACCAAACACAAGCAACCATGTGCCACAGCTGCGTGTGTAAGATCGGCCCGTCGATGCTCGCATCCGACCTCTCGTGTCTGCGTGACGAGGCGCTCAAGGTCGTGAATGCGGGCGCCGACTACCTGCACCTGGACGTTATGGACGGCCACTTTGTGCCCAACATCACGTGGGGCGCACCCGTGATCAAATCGCTGCGCCCGCACACCAAGGCGTTCTTCGACTGCCACATGATGGTCTCCAAGCCCGAGCAGTGGGTCTCGGACATCGCGGACGCCGGTGGCGACCAGTTCACGTTCCATCTCGAGGCCACGAGTGACCCGCTCGCGCTCATCGCGCAGATCCGCGCGGCCGGCATGAAGGTCGGCGTGGCGCTCAAGCCAGGCACGCCCGTCGAACAGGTGCTCTCGATTGTGAACCAGGTCGACATGGTGCTCATCATGACGGTCGAGCCGGGCTTCGGTGGCCAGTCATTCATGGAGGACATGATGCCCAAGGTCGCGGCGCTGCGCAAGGCGTTCCCGGCGCTCGACATTGAGGTCGACGGCGGCCTCGGCCCTGCGACGATCGACGCCGCCGCCAAGGCCGGCGCGAACATGATCGTGGCTGGAAGCTCTGTGTTCAAGGCGAGCGACCCAGCAAGCGTCATCATGGGCATGCGCAACAGCGTCGAGAAGCATGGGAACGGCAAGACCGACGAGCAACTCACCAAGCTCTAGGTTCAGTGCTCATAACTAGCCTTCGACCTAGGCTCACTCACATAAAAAAAACAAGTCATGATCCAATACATCCATCACAAGCAATCAACAAATAAGTGTGGGTTGAAATTGATAAACACATGCATTCTTTATGAATAATTGATGGAGGTTGTTTGTCGACTTCAGCAAATCAAGCAAGCAAAGCACAAACTTGCTAGCAAGAGCTCAGCTAATTCAACACACACAACTCTCGGGTCTATTTACATATCTTCGTCGTCGTCGCTTTCCGTGGTGACGTCGGCGTTGGCGCTGGCGTCCGCGAGGCGCGTGTACTTGCCCTTGGCCCACGAACTGAGCATCTCGAGCTTGAACTCGGCCATCTTGCGGTCGAAGTGCTGCAGCAGCTTGCACTGCTCGGGCGTGAGCGTCTGGCCCTCCTTGCAGATCGTGTGGTCCTGGTTCAGCACGACGTCGCCCTTCTTGAGGTCCACGGGCAGGCCCAGGCCGCGGAGCGACTCGACCATGCTGCCAATGAACTGCGGCAGCGGACCCTGCGTCAGCTTGACCGTCTCTGTTGCGACAAAGCCCGAGCGCGCGTAGTCCGTCTCCGAGAGCTTGCTAAAGTACGCGACGACCTCGGCCTTGGACTTGTTCGTGAAGAGCAGACCGACGTTGCCGTTCAGGTCGCGCGAGAGCTTGGCGAGCTCATCGGCGTACTCCTCCTCGGGGGTGCGGCCCAGCGCGACCTTCATCACCTTGTTCTTGCCCAGGAAGAATCTATACGACCAGCATAGAACCAAGAGCTACTTTTAGTACAACTGACCAGTGCAATAGCCAATAGAGAGACTGGTAGTGCGCGTACCGGCTGTCGCGGAAGTCCATGCGCACGTCCTTGAAGTGGTTGGTGCGCATGTTGACGAACGAGAACGCGAAGACGGTCGCATAGCTGTCCACGGCCTCGCGCACGCTTTCGACGACCTTCTGCTTGAGGTCGCTCGTTTTCTTGTCCACCTTGGTCAGCGCCTTGGTGCGTTGTCTCCGGGACTTTGGCATGTTGGCTGCTGGTAATAGAGCTTGCTGGAAGGTAAGTCGGTGGAGCTTGAGCTGCCGCTGCTTGTGACGCAAAGTGATCGCTCTGCACGGCGTTTCGCTTGTCAAGCGGCGGCCGTTTGCCTCCACCAACCAAATCGCGCTTGCCTTGAATTTTGTGGACCACATCTAGCCGCTAAAAAAAAACATTTTGTTTTCTGTTTTTGCTTGTTTCTGGCACTTTAAAGACTCGCTTTTTGTAAATACAACAACTTTTTCAGAAAAACATTTATTTCTATTTTTTGTATTTGTTTGCTCCATTTTTATTTATGGATCATTATTTGCTTTTTTATCCGATACAAAAATGATAAGAAAATGGGGAAATATTGTCCCCACTGTTCCTAGTACCGGTATGTATGAGATTACTATTACAAGGACAAGCCAACATTTCTCCGTTCTTAGCATATTTTTAGCGGGATTTGGTTTCAATCCATTAATTCAATTCATCAATTCTCTCCCAGGCCGCCTTAATTACGGGATTTCCCACCGAAAACCGAAATTCCACAGTCCCAAACTCAAGATTTCCTTTAAAGAGCCCGATACTAAAACTTTTTATATAGGCGCCATTCAAGCTGGGAGCTGGTCCATAAATTGCCTATGCCTGGAGCACATGGGACAGATTTGATTTTATCTTGGCTTTTGTATGCCAAAAAACATCCATTTACCAACTAAACTTTTAATTTTCTTCCGTAATAGACTTGAATACGGGAGATCGGGAAAATACCGAGTTTAAGGCGGCCTGCTCACCACCAATCCAGCGGCGGCGAGGGGGTCTAATTCCAATTACCGACCCAGCACGGCACCAGCAGCATCCCGAAGCTAATAGACCGCAGCAGCAAGCATGGCGTGGGGACTTCCAGAGCCTGTGGCCAAGCCGGCCGCTTCGTCCACGACGACCAGCACCAGCACCACCACCACTACGACCACGACCACCACTGCGCTCAAGATCACGGGCAGCGCCGCGTCGTTCCAGGAGGCGATCGCGCATGCCGACGCCATCGACGTGTTCGCGGACGTGACGCCGATTGCGCGCGTGCAGATCGAGGGTGTCGCACTGCTGCAGATCATCAAGCACTGCCACGAGAGCGCGCCTGCGGCCGTTGCTGGCTCGCTGCTGGGCCTCGAGAGCGACGACGCGACGCTCGAAGTGACCAACAGCTTCCCGTCGCCCCCGCGCTCGGAGAAGAAGCGCGAGGCTGAAGAGTACCAGATCGAGATGATGAAGAGCCTGCGCGAAGTCGGCATGGACAACAACAAGGTCGGGTGGTACCAGAGCGTGCTCATGGGCACGTTCTGCACGAGCGCGCTCATCGAGTCGCAGTTCCAGTACCAGCAGACGCTTGGCCCGAACGCGATCTGCCTCGTGTACGACGCCGCCGAGACCGCCAAGGGCTCGCTCAGCATCAAGGCCTTCCGTCTCAAGAAGGCCTTTGTTGACGCCTACAAGGCCGGCGTGTTCACCAAGGAGAGGTGCGTTAGATACCCTGTTCTATGAGGCTAGCCGCATTGTTATTAACCCAGTCGTGTTGATGGCTTGATACAGCTTTGCCAAGGAGGACATCCGGTCGACGACGGTCTTTGAGGAGCTGCCGATCCACGTGCACAACTCGGACGTGGTGAACTGCTGGCTCCAGGACGTGGCGCACGCGAACGAGACCGTGGCGGCCAACAGCTTTGAGCGCCTCGACCTGGCCACGAACGCCTACCTCGAGAACTCGCTCAAGAACATCAGCGTCTGGGCCGACGAGCTCGCGCAGGAGCACTACAAATTCCAGGGCTACGAGCGCGCATTACAGAAGCAGCGCATGGCGTACGCGCAGTGGCAGAACCGACAGCGCGAGGAGAACAAGCTGCGTCGCGAGAACGACGACGAGCTGCTCCCGGAGGAGGACGCCAACTTTTTCAAGTCGGTGCACCAGCCGTCGCGCCTCGAGTCGCTCCTCATCACCAAGCAGATGAACACGTACTGCGAGCACATCAACCGGTACGCCGGCAAGTCCTTCCAGAAGCTCTTCTTGGCGCAGAAGTTCCACCAGGACCAGTAAGCGCCTCGCTCAGTGATGGCAAGGCATTCAGAGAGAGGGGAAGTGTCCAGCTCTGCGTCCACCGAGTTGTCCTTTCGTAAGGAAGACGCTTGGAGGACAATCAAGAGGCTGTGGACGCCTCTCTGGTTGCTGATGATGCTGGTGGACGGGAGGTAGTTTTGGGAAGACAGACGGACGTGTAGCAGGTAGGTAGACAGTGGTGAGAAAAGGGACTTTTCTCTCTTTCAGGGGTTGGAAGCTGGTAACTGGGGAAACAACACACTCTCGCTGTCGCTAATATTCATTTCGTGTATAGCTCTTGTTTGTTCACCTTGCTCTATCCCTCCTTGTATGAGTGAAGCCTTGCTGTCTCACGTGAGCCTAGAGAGTCACGGCTCGGTCTTGGGTCTGTCTGTCTTTCTTGAGTCCACCTGCGCCGCCCCACTATACACATTATAGATGTGTGGGTTGGCTTTGATCTCCGCGACCTCGTCGTCCATCTCGGCCGCGCGCTTCACGAGCCGCTCTTTCACTGAGAGCATGCGCTCGGGGACGAATTTGATGGTCAGCGCCTGCACGAACGCGTGCCACGACTCGCTCTTGTGGAAGAGATCCTGCTGGCGTACGGGGACACTATTAACAGGACCAGAGTGTCCTCTTGTGGTGGACACACTGCGTTTGCCGATCACCGGGTTGTTCTCGGGGGTTAATACGGCCGTGTCGCCATTGCGGATGAACTCAAAGAGCGCACAGAGCTGGTGTATTGTCTCCATGGACACAACCGCTTGCGAAGTGGACGCTGTGTCTTCCTGAGTGTCCACATGGATATCTTGCAAGTCCATCCGCGAGAGCACCCATTTAACGCGGTGCAGCAGCATTTTATCGTCCTCGGAAGTAGTCGTTTTGTGTCCATCCGAGGTCGACGCTTGGTGGACCTCGAGCTCGGTCTCGTCTAAGTCGATCTTGTCCATGAGCTCCTTACGCTTGCTCACGTGCAGCGTGATAACGTCCTTGAGGTCCTTCGAGAGCAGCGGGTTGTCCTTGTACATCCTCTCGATGCGGTCCACCGTGCCCGGGTGGATGTGGCGCACGGCCTCGAGCATGCCCTGCACGCGCGCGATGTTCTGCTCGGCTGTGTGGATCCCGAAGCGCGTCACCTGCGTGGCCTCGTGCAGCTGGGCGAGCTCGCTTTGCTTCTCATCGAGCTTGGCTTCCAATTGCGCAATCGAAGCCTGGAGGCCGGCAATGTTCTCCTGGTACAGCTTGGCGTTCACTTCGAGGCCGAGAGACATGCGCTTCTGGTTCTCGAGGCTGCGCAACAGATGGACCTGCGAGTGGACGCTTTCGACGTTCCCAAAGAGCACCTGGTGCTTCCAGAGCCGGAAGAAGTTGTACTTTATATGGCGCTTCTGGCGGCGCTCGTAGGCTAAACAGATCGTCTCCTTGGCGATTCGGTTGGCCTTCTGCTTGGCTGCAATGACGTACCAGCACCGGAAGGGCGTCTGGAAGATGCGGCGGCAGTAGGCTTTCCACTCCTCGACCACGCTCTCCCGGAGCGTGTGCTGGTATTGCGCTCTGAGGTGCCACTTGCGCAACAACCGTATCAGATTATCCTTGGTGTTGTCCTCAAACAACTTGCGCACACGCCGAATACGCTGGCCATACGTCGCCCAGGCACGCAAGTGTTTCAGCAAGTTTGTGCGCCGATAGTGTGCGTCAATCTTGCGCAAGTTGTGGTGTTTGTCAAAGCGGTCGAGTGTCCTGCGTTCGCTCACGCGTGCAATGGCCTTGTCGACTTGCGCGGCGCGAAACAAGGGCAGCCACGCGCCCCAGATCTTGAGGATGCACTTCTTGCGGTCGTGGGCCACGGCACGCTGCATCTTTTGCTTCACGGGCAGGAACTCGAGCGTGAACAAGAGCTTGAAGAACATGCGCAGTACGTGCAAGTGATGGCGGCCACGGATCAACCGGATGTTGGCCTTGAGGAACTCTTCGTGGACCATCTCGGTCGTGATGAGTTCGAACCGCTCGAGGGCTTCCAGTCGTTGCCGAGCTTCCAAGTGCCTCTTCTTCGAGGCCGCGGCCACTTTCTTGCGGCTACGAGGGCCCAGAGCCACGTTCTTCCAGGATACAAAGACGCCCCTGACCAGCGTGCGCTGCTTGAGCGTGAACTTGCGCTCCGTCTCCTCGAGACGGCGCATGCGTAGCGGCAGGTTCATGAGCACGACGTCGCGGAGCTCAGCGAGTACACGTCTTAATAGTGACCGCGTGCGCTCCTCGTGCATGAGTAGGATCTGCCGGTTGATAAACTCCTCCCGTGCAGAGAACTGCTCGACGTACGTCAGCAATAGGAAGCATTTCCGGGTGCGCCAGGCACCTAAAGCGCGTTGGAACTTTTGAAAGCGCCGCCGAGTCACGAAGGCCCGACAGAGCATCGCGATCTTCGTGGCTGCGAGCTGCCGCTGCTTGTCGCCCGAGGCCACTTCGTAGAAGACGCGGTCGAGCCGCCGCACGGTCGAGCGAATTTCGCGCACTGCGTGGGTCATGTGGGCGCCAGCGGTTGGGTGCACCGCGCCTGCGGAGGAATTGGCTTTGCCCCTCGACTTGGAGGAGGAGTGGGCAGAGTAGATCTCGTCCATGGACTGCTGGAGGTAGCTCTCAATCTCCTGCTGGTGGTACGAGCGCTCATTACCGCTGGTGAGAGCTTCATGACCGCGAGATCTTGATCGAGAGCCCTCGGTGGACGATGCGACTGTGACCAGTGAGCGGACGCGCTTGTCGAGCGACGCCACTTCCCCCGCGAGCTGCGCCATGCACTCGAGTGAAGCTAAGTCTCCGGCTGATACTGATGATGATACTGCTGCACTGGGGCTCACAGCCTCTGCCTGCAACGACAAGCTGGCATTGCGTCTCCCACCCGGTACTGCTAGCGTTGTGGGACCTGCCAACAGTCACATGGTTAGCTCAGCCCAGTGTCTTGGTTTCCTATACAGAGCGAGCTAAACGTACGTACGTGCTTGTTGAGCTGCGGTGACGGACTTCTTCGCAGTACTGAGTCGCCTTGCAACGCCAGCTGACGGTGCTGTACTGGCGCTGCTGCGCTGCGTGTCGCCTCGGCTGATGTTGCCACTGGGCTCCTGGTCGCCTGAGGACAAGCCATTGACCACGCGCGTGAGCAGCACTTCCTCCAACGACTTGGTGTTGGGTGTCAGCCGCGACGCCTTGCGCACCATCTCGCTCTCTATCAGTCAGTTGGCTGCAATGGTGTGGAGGCTTTGGTCGCCAAGAGACACAGGCAAGTGAAGATCCGGGTGATGGGTTAAAAAACATTGAAGATGGCTACATTTCCAAGCATGTTCGTAACTTCCACAAGTTACAAACACAACGCGGGACAAGGAATGACTCATTTAGACTTGATGCAACAATTGCAACATGGACCGACGCGCTGCTGATGAGACCAAGAGCTCTACGGCGCCACCACTAGACCCTGCTACAGTACTAGTGCGCAAGCTGCCCACCAGCAAGAACGACAGCAAGGCGAAGAGCGACCGCCGTGAGAAGATCCGCGCAGCGCTCGCGCGCTTTGGCTTTGCGACTCTACGAGGCCTCCAGGGACCCGCACTACGCAGCGTGCTCAAGAAGCAGGACACGCTCGTGCTCATGCCCACGGGCGGCGGCAAGTCGCTTTGCTACCAGCTGCCCGCACTGCTG
The DNA here is from genome assembly GCA_023334035.1 of Globisporangium okanoganense. Classification (NCBI taxonomy): domain Eukaryota; phylum Oomycota; class Peronosporomycetes; order Pythiales; family Pythiaceae; genus Globisporangium; species Globisporangium okanoganense. Next base: position 15,226 of record JAASFY010000482.1, read on the forward strand.
CTGCCCGGACTGGTGGTCGTCGTGTGTCCGCTACTGGCGCTCATGCAGGACCAGGTCGCGGCTCTGAGACGCAAGGGTATTGGCGTCGAGATGCTCTCGTCACTGGCCACGGACAAGGAGAAGCGAGTGGTCCACGAGACTCTGCTGCGCCAGTGTCAGCAGCAGGAGGACAGTAGCGTCCGCCACGGTGTCCATCTTGAGCAGCGTATTGAGCTGCTCTACACGACGCCCGAGTCGCTGTCCACCAGCGGAGTCCAGCAGTTGCTACAGCAATTGAACCAGCATAACGCTCTGTCACTGTTTGCGATCGACGAAGCGCACTGCATTAGCTCGTGGGGCCACGACTTTCGGCCCGCGTACCGTCAGCTGGGCCAATTACGTACCCAGTTCATAAAGATCCCGTTCATCGCGCTCACAGCGACCGCCACACACAGTGTACGTGAAGATATCCAGCAGCAGCTCCATCTTGGACCACATGCAAATATGCTTCTGGCGGATTTCAATCGCGCCAACATATCGTACACTGTCGTCGAGAAGGAGACGCTCGCAGATCCAGTCAAGGCGCTCCACAATTTCATTCACAAGCACCACAACGGCGCCAGTGGTGTCATTTACGTCCACAGGCGCAGCGACACGGACGCGCTGGTTCAGAGCCTTCGAGAGAGCGACCGTAGCCTCAAGATCGCTGCGTTTCACGCCAAACTGCCTCAACAGGAGCGAGAACAGACGCTGCAGAACTGGCTCAGTGGTGAGATCCACATCATCTGCGCCACGATCGCCTTTGGCATGGGCATTGACCACCCGAGTGTGCGCTTCGTGGTCCATTGGAGCGCACCAAAGACGCTCGAGAACTTTTATCAAGAGTCTGGGCGTGCGGGACGAGATGGACAACCCAGTCAGAGTGTCCTCATGTACTCGCCCAGGGACTATGAGCTCTTCAAGTTCTTCCTGGACAAGGTGGACGATAAAGAGGACACTCGTGAAGAGGAGGACAGTAATGTCCACAAGACGAAGACGCTCACCATGAAACGCAAACGACAGCAACAGCATGCACTGGAGCTGCTGGACCGAGTCAAAGCGTTCGCGACCAAGAAGGAGTGCAGACGACAAGCGCTGCTGAGGTACTTTGGCCAGCAGATCGCGGTCACAGACTGCAAGAAAAGCTGCGACGTGTGCAATCCGCTGCTGAATTTCTTCCGCAACGAGGACAAAGCGAGTGCCGAAGAGCGGTCGGCCATGAGCTTCGCGAAAGCCTCGCTGCGGTCGCTCAAGCACCACGAGCAGCAGGATCCCAGTAACAAGAAGGAGAATCGCCAGCGAACGGGGGACTTGCGGCGTGACAATCTGATAAACGGCCGCGCTGGGGCTTATGCGCCCGAGGAGACCAAGTCAGTCGTTGTGCGTGGTGATAACAGGGGAAACCAGCGGACGCTCGCAGCTGAGGGCTTTGTCGCAGTTAACGGTGTTGCGAGCTCTGACGAAGAGGACGAGCGGGACAATGGCGGTTCGTATGAGCTCATGGCCGGCATTGTCGCCCAGTCCAAGCGAAAGCGAGGACAGAATGCGGGTTCTGGTATCGAAAGCACACTCGACGCCCTCGAGCGAGCCGAGCGCGAGGCTGAGACTGGATTTAAAGCTCGAGTTCGACGATGGTGAAGAGTAACATAGGTATTATTGTCAAATGCATCAAAATTGTTTTCCTTCGGCTTAATAATTATTTTGTTGCCTATAGCCTTCGGTCAGGCTTGAGCTCAATAGTACGGCGAGACCAGTCGGTCTCGGTCGATGAGGCTGCACTCGGGCTCGAGGCACTAAACCGTGCCTTAAGGGCTTCACCCGAGCGCTTGCTCAGCACTTTCGAGCCGGCTTTGCGCAGCCAGTAGGTGAGTTCAAGAGCGCTCGGGCGCTGGCTTGGGTCGAAACTCAAACAGCGCATGGCAATCTCGAGGACCTCAGATGGACACTCTGGGGAGAACCGGGGCTTGAGCTGTCCTCTTGCGACACGCTTGCGGATCGCAGCGTCGTTGAACGGGCGACCGTCGCGCTTGCTGCGCAGGTCCTCGTAGGGCAGCTGCAGAGTGTCCAACTCGCACAGCAAGATGCCAAAAGAGTAGATGTCGACAGCCTCCGAGTAGTGCGTGTACGCCAGCAGCACCTCGGGCGCGATCCAGCGGATGGACCCGGACGTCTGCGAGAGCAGGTGGCGCACTTCGTCCATCACAATGTCCTCCTCGTCAACCCCCGGTGTCTCCGGTCTATGAGTGGTAGTGGATGTTGAAGTGTCCTTCTGGTGTGGACGGTGGACATCTAGTGGACTTATTGTCCTTGTAGACGCTCCTCCTCCACCCAAGTACTTTGAGATACCAAAGTCGCTCAGCTTGGCCTGTAGATTATTGTCCAAGAGGACGTTCCTGGACTTGAGGTCGCAGTGGACGAGCACCGTGTCCAGCGAGTGGATGTACGCCAAGGCCTCGAGCACATCGAGGGCAATGTGGAACTTCTCGAGGCTCCACTGCTGGCCCAGCACCGCTGAGCCGCGCTCGTTCTCCCTCTGTCTCTGTAGAAAGCTGCGCAGATCCTGCTGTGGCATGTACTCCATCACACAGAGGATCGTGGACTCGTCCTTCCAGGCCAGGCCAAAGAACGCGACGATGCGCGGGTGGTCGAGGCGCGAGAGCACCTTGATCTCCATGATGAACTTGCCCATGATCACTGGGTCGACCATGGCCGGATGCTTGTGGTAGAAGAGGTTCTTGCTTGGCTTGAGCTTCTTGACCGCGACCTTGTCGAGACGGTACGTGGCCTCCCACACGTCCACGAACGTGCTCATGGCCAGGCAAGTCTCGAGCTGCACGCTCTCGTAGTCGACGCGCCACGTCATGAGCTCCTCGTCGACCCAGACGTTGTCCCCACCGGGCACTTTGAAGCTGCTCGTGAACACGGAGCGACTCAGCAAACTCAGATTGCTCCTGCTGGCCGTGTTGAGACTCAGGCTCTTGCTCGTCTCTTGCTGTGTGGCCTCGTAGGGGATGTCCAAGAAGACCAAGTCGTTGTCGTCTTGAAGACTCAGCCCCGTGGGCGAGCCCAGGCACGCGATGGACTTGGGCGATGTGGCGTCTCGGCCTCCATTAGACCTGGACCGGTGTCTCCTGATGCCTTTGAACACGATGATGCCGATCACGAGCGCCATGATGAAGCTCGCAAAGATGTACACAACCTGGAACTTGTCGCCGCGTGAGGTGGTTGATTGAATCGTATCGCCACCGGCAGTCGAGTTGGGCGCCACGGTTTGTGTGACGATGGGTATGGGCTTCATTGTCGCCTTGACGCACACCTTGTACCCGTGCAGTGGCTGCTGGTCGTCGATGGGACAGGACGCGAACGCGCTTTGCTGGATGCGGAACTTGGTCAGGTTGGCCAGGAACATGAGCTCTTTCTCTGAGAGTGCCCATGGACCGATCGGGTTGCCTGTGAGGTACCTATATACAGTGAGGCCCGAGTTAGATGACCAGTGGTTGAGAGCCTAGAAAGCTATGAGGGGAGCGGTGGGGTCTTACAGTTCCTGGAGGTTGGGCAGTGCGAGCGCGGATGCTGGGACCGCACGGAGCTGGTTTTTTGACAGGTCTCTAGGCAGTTCGAGTGGGATAGCAAAAGGGTTAGCCGCTAGGAACCCCAATGCTGGCATTCTCAATAAACAATGCGTACAAGACTCGAAGCTTTGGGAGGGATATGTTGCACTCCTGGAGCGCGTTGGAGGACAGATTTCTACTCAGAGAGAGACATTATAGTAAAATAAAGTGTCCACCACACCTGGTCAGATCTTTGAGCTTCATGTCCTCTGCTGAACGACACCTAAAACGTCCACAACGTACGTACAGGGTCTTCAGCGACGACTGGGTACTTGAGAGGCTGCAATTCGTGAAATTGTTGAACGCGAGCCGCAATTCCGTGAGCGCAGGTGACGCACTGGCGAACGCCGAGACGGTGGACATGTTTCTCAGCCAATTGCCATCGAGGTCCCTGCTCGGTGGACATTTCCAATGAGAACACAACCCGTATAAGCGACTGTGGCAAGAGCCCATAGCTCCTCTTTAAGCACGTACAAGACTTGGATGTTGGATTTGATGGACGCCGAGGCCGGCTCGAGCGCCGTGATCTTGTTCCACGACAGGTTGAACACGCGCAGCTCGGGCATTGCCTCAATCAACCTCACTGGCGCGCTCAGCAGGTCGCAGGCTGCCAGGTGCCTAGGTATTCGATATACCATTACACATTTAGCCTCGGTATTATCACAATAATCAATAAATACCTGGATCGTAGGCAGATACGTACAGCTCGGTGATGCTTAGACTCACTTGATTGGTCACGTTGAGCTGCAGCTGCGGGTTCCCACTGAGAACCACTCTCCGGAGTTTGCTGAGGCTAAAGACAAAGTCGGGGATCTTGCGGAGCGAGGGTATTCGCTGCAGGGATCTGGTATCAAGAGCCACAAGTCAACGCTATCGCCCAGCTCTAAGTTGTAGCAGAGAGAGAGAGGGTAGTGTACATGGACTGGAGGTTTGGCAGACTGCAAGTGAACTCGGAGATCGGGTTCTGGTCCAGGATCCTGAGCCAGCAACGATTTCAGTACGACAAGCCTCATACTATTGGTTAGAGCAATGGGGGAAGTTTTGAGTGGACGTACAGTGTGGTGAGACTCGCGTTGAGTGGCTGAGTGGACGTTGGGTCTGTACAGGAGGCCACCAAATTGCGCGAGAGGTCGAGCGTCAGGAGCTGGCGCATGCGCCAGATCGGCCCGGGCACTTTGAAGAACTCGTTGTCGCTCACGTCTCTATACAAGTCAATGGGAGGCAATGAATGGAGTGAGCCTAGAGTTGGTCAAATAGAACCACACGTTACACGTACAGAAGCTCGATGGGCGAGTCTTGGAACTGTGTGGGCAGGCGCTGCAGTACGTTGTTGGGCAGTCGACTGCGCTTGTTCGAATACACACAGAGAGAGACACACACAAGCTTTAGATCCCTGTGGCGCGCCGTGGAGACCAGTACGAGTGAGAGTACGGTACCATTGTGTGAGTTGGCGCAGCTCGTAGATCGCGCTCGGCACTTCCTGCAGGTTGCAATTCGCGCACGTGCTGATACAAGCAACAGATACACCACACTACTGTGAGAGCAATGTTCATATAGGACAAGCGAAAGGCTGTGTATATATATCAAAGACCGTACAACGACATGATGCTCTGGAACGAGGCGAGCGAGCCGCCGAAGACCTCGACGAAGTTGAGGTTCGCGAGATACCTGTACAGTATCATAGCAACAACAGCAGAAGCATGAGAGGCGAGCCGTACATACACAGAGAGCTACTCAGCCATGCAAAGACGCACAGCGAGCGCGCATCTGGCTGGGCGACCACGGCACTCGCCCCGAGCGTCGCGTTGCTGACGTTGAGCGCGAAAATCGTGGCTGGCGGCTTGACTTGTGTGTGAGAGAGAGAGGCAGACGGCGCTACTGCTACTGCTACTGCTGGTGCTTGCGAGTCGAGTCAGCTTTTGATCCGCCCGATCGATGGAATTCTGAAGCTCTCGAGAGCGAGAGCGAGAGCACTCGTTCTCTAAAATACACGGAGCTTGTTGCGATAAGAGCTGAATGGATGGACGGATTGAAGATCCCAAAGTGAAGAGTCGCGAGCGAGCGAGTGGAGCTGAAAGGATGGGACTCGCAGGAGAAAGTCGAACGTAGCGCTTCGATTTCGATAGCCTCTGCCTCTGGAAAAATGCTTCGATAGACAGGTGTTGTGTGACTGGGCACTCGCTCGACGCGTTGTGTGCGTTCCAAATATGTGTGTGTGTGTGTTGCTCCTGGAAGGATTCATCTACCTTCTGTGGCGTTGCAAACGCGCGACTCGCAATGATGGTAGGTAGGAGGTCCCGACCAACGCGACGAGCAGCTCGAGACATGGTCGTGCTGTAGATTTCGTAGCGCGAGTGCTGTGTTGGTGATTCGATGGGAGTGAAACGTGGAAAGGTTCTCTCTTTCCACGTTTCTCAGCATGATGAGCGCGCTCAGGTGGTCCGGACCCGTGATGACGTGCACGACGCCCAGCAGCAGGCCCGTACTGATGATCGTCGAGATGGGCGCGCCGATGAGGTCGTGGTCGTTGTCTTCGCCCATACTGACTGGCGGACTGATGACTGATGACTGGTGACTGGTGACGACTGACGGACTTTAGGCTTGTGTGTGTGCGCGCAAATTGTGATATA
>JAASFY010000483.1:0-21472 GCA_023334035.1 Globisporangium okanoganense
GATACCAGGAACCCTTTCATCCAGCAGAATGAAAATATCACTCGAGTTTTTTCTGCCTTCCTGGTTCCATAACTTTAAGACCACGATAGATAAAAAAATATGTGATTGATGCGAGCAAACTGACACAGCCTTGGCACTCTCCTTCTCAAAATATTGTAACCTCTCTCGCAATAGCAGATAAACTGTTATTGAATTTAAGTTGTGGCCACATTAATGTGGACCAGAGGTAGTACCAGGTAGTAGGACAGCATTTGTACACCCTTAGCTCTCAGTAGGACAACATGAGCACGTGAGTTTTTGTACTCAAACTCACCTAGAATTCAGATAACCTGGAGACAAGTAAGAATAAAATGAACACAATGGCAAATAGCAGATCCCCATGGGCGAGACTGGCACCGGTTCTCAACATCAACCAACAAGCTCTAAACCGATATTATTGGCTCACTTGGAGAGGACAGCAATTATTATCATCCGGAAGATACTATAATAAGCCTGCGGATTAAACATATTTCCTTATTTCTCGAAGTGGATACGCCAGTATTTTTATAGTAAGTTATTGCGGTTCTGACGTTGCTATGCGGGGCCGATACGGATGGATCCGATTCATTTCAACAATTCCCCTTTTTTCGGGCTCATAAAAAAATGGTTATTGTGTCCTGTTCACAACAGTATTGTATTTTGGCTCGAAACTTGAACTTTCGAGCGACTCTTCCAAGATTGCGCTCTTCGCTTTCAATTGCTTCCACTATGGAAACTGCGATCTTTGTTGATTGCATTGTTGCCACTTGAGCCACATAGTCAAGCTCCATCCAGCATCAGCACGACAACAACCACCACCAAGTCCAAGACTCACTATCTTTCAACATGCACGGCTGGGGTGTCGTGCGCGGCTTGAGCCACTCGTCGCAAATGAGCCGCTCGCGCCTGCCGCTCATGCAATCGTACGCGTCGGTCACGACCGGCTCGTCGCCGCTGCCGTACATTCCGCCGCTCTCCACGCCGGCGTCGCGCTCGCTGCCGCTGCAGATCCTGCTCGCGCTTTTCATGACGCTCGTGGTGCTCTCGTCGGTGCTCCAGTTCGCTGGGCTCCACCATGGCTTGCGCTACGTCGACGACGGCTCTCCCATTGCGACAGCGTCGCCCACGCAGCTTATGGCTGCAGAGGATACGCTCGAACTCGCTCTCGACTCGGACGTCTTCGAAGTGATCCTCGAGCAGCTCGACGCAATGAATAGGGAGATTGACGATGACGCCAGCGCGTCGTTTTCGATCGCGTACCACGGCAGGACTGTCCACAACGGTGACATTGTCCCCATGAGCGAGGTGCGCTGCATACCATCCTCCATGTCCATTCATTAATTTGAGCAGTTCAATACTAACTCTACACATATCCAGGCTGCGACGGCGCCGTCGATCGCCATCGAAGACGGCGGGGCGCTGTTCACGTGGCTGCTGATCGACATTGACGCGCCAGACCCGCAGGACCCGTCCCACGCGCCGTTCCTGCACTACATCGTCGCGGATCTCGACACCAGTACCAGCGGCTCAGTGGACGCGAAGCAGCAGAACGTCGTCGTGCCGTACTACCCCGTGACGCCACCGAAGGGCGAGCACTGCTACGTGTCGCTGCTCTTCCGCCAGCGCGCGCCACATGCGAGCTTAACCGCCGAGCAGAACGTGGAGCGCCGCAACTTTGACGTGGTGGCGTTCGCCAGGGACCACAGGCTTGTACTCGCTTCAACGTCGCACTTTTACTCCCAGGCTGCCGTGGGCGAAAAAGAACAAGAAGACGATTGATATGCTGGTCGATCGGCTCAAAGAGTACCGTACACTGAGCAGGTGATGTTAAGACACTTTGCTTTATTCGTGCGCTCGCTTTCCTGTAAGTCTTCGACTGAGCACTCCTGCCTTCACTATGCACTGTGCTTGCTACGGTTGTATACAAATCCCCATGCAAACACACCCGCAGGAGTGCAGTTGACCATGAAGTCGCACAATCTCACACACTCTCATATAGATCTCTCTCCAACAGCCGTGCTGTAGTATTTGCATAAACGACTGGCAAAACAAAAAAGTTCATCGGTGTTTTCTGTTATAGAATCCTCTCCTTTTACATAGCCTCTGATATATAATTAAAAATGGGAGCACGGCTGTTGGAGGGAGATCTGTACAAACCTACGTTGAACCTGCAACCTGCAACCTGCAAAATGTTTCTACCTACTTCTACATGTATAGCTTGACGTTTGTATGAAACTTCCGACAAAGAAATCCAATATGTTCAATCCTCCACGCGTTTTTGCCTCTCTTTCTTTTGCACAACGTCAGTCAGCCTGCAATTTCCGAATGAGCTGCTGGTGAGATGGCGCCAGGCGGCTGAGCTCCTGTGGCGACATGGCGCGCGCACGCTCGAGGCGCTTGGCGAACTGCACGAGCTCGCGCTGCGCGGGCGGGAGCGACGACAACTGCGCCTCGGGCACTCGGGCGAGCTTCTGCAGCATCTCGCGCTGCTGTGGTGGCAGCGCACTGAGCTTTTCCCAGAGCTCGCTCGCGTCTTCCAGCTGCTGGTGATGGTGGCGCTCCTGCTGCTGCTGATTTGGCTGTATGTAAGACGCAGTGGACGCGTCGGCAGGCTCAGCGCTGCGCTGTGAGTGTGTGATCTCGGTGTGTGTGGACTGTCGCTGCAGCTGCCGAATCTTTTGTAGCGCCTTCCTGCGCGCCAACTGCACGAACGGCGTCGTTGGCAGCTTGTTCTGGCAAGAGAAGAAACACAGGTGAGCGATCGATGGACGAACAGCTCGCCCTTTTACATATAGACAGATTGACGCTAAATCTAACGCACCAGCCGCGCGTCGAGGTACTTCTCTGTGAGGAAACGGACGATGGCATCACGCTGCTCGGGCGTCCGGTGGTCGTGATGGCTTGCTGTCCCAAGCTGCTCAATCTCGTCGTTGATCTCCCTTAAGATGGTCTTGGCGAGCAGGTCCGGGTCTCCATTCTGATTCTGGTTTCTAGTATGAACACCACGCGCTTTGCTGGTTGGTGGTGATGGTGTACGCTCAGCTCGTGTGGTCGTAGCCGCCTCCAGCTGCTGCTGGTACGCGATGCTGTGCGTGAACACGTTGCGCAGCTCGGACGCAGACCCAGAGTGCAATAGTAACGATGTCGACGACGTTGAGAGTGTGAAGGTCGTCGCGTTCAGCTGCCGCAATCGGTTCTCCAGCTGCTCGCTGCTCCGTGAAACGGCCATTGTTGAAGGCGCAGAGGACGATGCGCGCCGCGTGTCGTAGATCGTCTGCAGCGTCTCGTCCAGGATGCCGAGCGCCGACTGGTGGCGCCTTGCTGGTGGTAGCTTTGCTGATATGCCGGGTGATTTGCTGTTATTCTTCAAGCCAATGTCCAGTTCGGGAGGCAAGGTGTCGCCACTGTCTTTTGAAGTCGTGCTCCATAAATTCTCCTCGCCACCGCCGTCGAACTGACTGAGCCCCGCCGCGATGTCAAAGAGACTCGACATGTCATACTGAGCAGCGCACAAGCTGATGAAGGGAGGGCAGGTGGTGAGCTCGCAAGTCAAGACGCCTGTCGGCTATCAATAGAAATGCTCCTGTTCACGCACGATAAGTATTTTGGGAAGCATTTTGAGCTCAGGAACAGCGCATTCGAGGCCATGTGAAACACACCCGCGCCTCTCGAGCCATCCACCCAGCTCACACAGCAGCGATCCGTCGAGAAGCGACACAACAGTGACAGGCAGATGTCGACGCTCACGTCTTCGCAGCTGCACGTGAAGCGCAGCTCCACGCGACTGCATGCGCCGCCCGGTGGGGCGTCCAGCATCTCATTCGGTACGCAGCAACGTATCTTTTGAGTAGCTCTTCATGTCCGTCCGTCCTTTTCTTTGACTGACTCAGGCTACTCATTGTATGGCTACTAAATGAATGAGCAGGTCCAGGCGGACTCGGGACGGTCAACGCCGCAGTCGAGGACGACGGTGGCGGTAGTGAGAAAGCAGCGGCGTTGGACCCCGCGACTGTCGCGCCTCTGCCTCCTCAGACGGGCGCGTACACGAGCAGCAACAACAACAGCAGTGGCTACGACTACGCGCCGCAGAAAGATGGCACGTCGGGCGGCTACGGGAGTGGCAATGCGGCCGTGCCATCTGGCTACGGCTCTTACGGCCACAACAACAACAACAGCAACTGGAGCGATCCGTACGGCCAGCCGCCACCGACAAGCTCCATGGGCAGTGGGGGGATGATGATGCCACCACAACAGCAACAACAGCAACTGTATGGCGCGGGCCCACCACGGCAGCTCTCGAGCTCTGGCAGCATGGGCTCGAGCCGCAGTTGGGGCTCGCAGCCGCCGCTCACGTCGTCCAAGCGCGACCAGAACTGGGAGCGCAAGCGGCGGCAGTGGCTCGCGCGCAAGTGCGGCTCGAGTCCAATGGGCTCGGCGGGCTTCAGTGGCGGCAGCCGACTGCAATCCGCAGGACCACTGGGCTCTTCGTACGCGGCCAACATGGGTGGGATGAACTCGTGGGATGATCACGGCGACGCGAACGCGCCGCCGTCCCCACTGTCCAAGTTCGTCCACCAGCAGAGCCAGAAGCAACAACAACAAGGAGGCTTTGGCTACGTGGACTACGAGCGCATCGGCACGGCGCAGAGCCAAGCGCCGCCGCCATCCGCATTGCCCCAGCCGCCATCCACGGCCTCGTATCCTCGTGGGGACAATTACTCGAGCGGAGGTGGTGGTGGGTACGCGCCTCCAAGCCGCAGCACTGGCCTTTACAACCAGCCACCGAACAGCTCCGGAACGATTGGTGGACGCGTGTCGCACTTCAACAGCCCAACCCAAGCAGCATCTGAGTATGGCTATGGTTACAATGCGACACCTGCGAGTCGTGACGGCACAGCTGTCGCGGGCGTAGCAACCACTGGAGGAGGGTACGGGGTCCCTGGCTCCAGCGGTGGTAATATGGGGAATCGCAATGTCTCGAGCGCGCGGCAACCACCGGGCGGGCACTCGAACTGGTCGCCATTCAGCTAATCAGTCGATCAGCCATCAGCAGATCCGAGCAAGCGATCCCAAGAGATGATAGAAAAACGAGGATGCGAAGGGCTCTTTAGGCGAAAATGACTTCCAATCGACATGTGATGCAGTTCTCTTGTGCAGAGGCAAGAAGGAAGGATAAGGCTTTCAAGTGGCCATATTCGCTTGAGAAGGGCTTGGAAGGAATGATAAAATAAAATAAATATTTAAATATTGGGATTTCCATGTTGAAGATCTGTGTTTCTGCTTTATATTAGGTACGACTGTAAAATGGAGTTTTCCATGCTTTTTTTCATAGAAACTTACAAGCTACTGGTGTCGGTCCAGTGCTGACTGAACAGCACATGAACCGATGAGTCGGACACCAAGTGACAGCAGTGCTTGCCTGGAACGCTCTCTACTGGAGTGTGGCAGCAGGCAGGGCCCTTGGTGTGAGAGCTGGCTGTTCTGCGTGAACCTTGGCCTGGTCACATCGACGAGGGTCACTGGGCTGTCCCATGTCGTCGACTGGCGATGGCTCGACCGCCAGAGCATTCAGCATCGCTGGACGACGTTGATGACGCGCTCGGAGCTGACTTGAACCGCGTGCTTGACCGGCTAGCTGGCTGGCAGGTTGTGTTGGATCTGATGGGGATCTTGGTCGTCGCGTAGATGCTCAGGAGTTCGGGTTGATTGAGAGTCGGTAGAAAGAGACTTCGAACGGGTGGAGCGGGTCCATGCAGTGCGTCTCGCGCTGATGGAACCTGCGGCTGCAGATGATGTCGGAGGCCGCCTCGGGCGCGTCGCCCGCGCTCTCAGCAAGCTGCAGCTTCTGCTTGAATTGCATGGCGGCGTCGCACTCGACCACCATGTTGCGCGAGTTGCGGCGGATCGGCGGCAGGCACTCGTCAAAGCCCGAGCTGCTGCGTCGGCGCTCAAAGTTGGCCTTCATGCCCAGGACGAACTGGAGCGCGTCCGCGGCGGCATCGGGTGCGCCCACGCCGATGGCCGCGAGGAAGTTGTCGTTACTGAGCTCTTCGATGTCGCAGTCGACCATCTCGTTGTGGCGCTTGGGGCGCTTAAGGCCGCGCGGCGGCTGACCTGTGAGGCTGTTGAGGTTGTTGCTGTGGGGCGGGGCTGACTCGAGCGCGCGCAGGTCTTCACATGCACGCGATCGCTTCATGGAGACATATATTGTGGTGGAAGTGGCGTGGAAGAAGAAACTTTTGGGGATCACGGTAGTCGTCCTGTTTGTTGGGGCCGAGCGCGCAAATTCCTGAATGCCAGACACGAGCCAGCGAGCGGCACTTGTTTGTTTGTTGGACGGATGCGGACGTGTTTGGTCGTCCCAAAAAATGTGGTGAGCGCGGATAGGGGAACGAGAATGTGGGACGAGAAATCAAGCAAATTGGCACAAAAAGCAGACGAAGCATTCCACTATCCGCCGGCTACTATTGAAAATGCGGATTAACGGTATTTCATTGGCTGAAATGGAGGCAACTCGCTGACAGATTTTTGACGAGCAGCAACTCCAACCTCAACTGCAACATGCGATGCTAGATACAGTTTATAAAATGTCGTTGTTCGTCACAGATTCATCACCATGGCTAAACAAATCATTACCTGATTTGAATTGGGTGGTTTATCCCACTTTTCTCAGATATAGTCTTCAGTTCTGACACTGTGGTTAGCGCACTCAACTTTTGCCATCACTGGTCTTGCGTTTTAGCTCGTCAAACAGACCAAAACAGCAGCAAGACGGCTAGCGCTTGATTTATTCATGCGGCATTGAATCTTTGCTGACGACGAGCACCAACATGTGCTTGCTGCTGGCAGTGATAACTGGAGGCGTCTCAATGAGGATCAGCTCGATCCGTCCTTGCGCTGCCTCTTGCTTTTGCCTCTCCTTGAGGCACAAAGTTCTTGGCTCAAACACGAGATTTGGGCTTTCCCGCAGCGTCAACTCCGACGCGACTGGGCGACAAGAGCTCTAGCGCATTTGAAACGTCCAGCAATTTAGGCAGCTTCAACCATCGTTTAAATAAATATATGCTGTCTTCAATGAGCTGCTTGAACAACGCAAGCGCAACTTGAAAAGCGAGCAGCAATTGAAAAGCCGGCAGCAATTGCTCGTGCAAAACTTGTTTTGAAAAAAAGTTTTTTGGGTTGCTGTTTGCTTCTCTTCGCAAATAATTTGTTCACGGACACACATTTTTCAAGTCGGAAACGATTGCGGTCAAAGTACCGTAATTCAGTGCTCTTCCGTGGCACCACCCAGCACTCCCATAGAATACTGAGTGGCCATACTCAGCATTGGCGAAGAAGTCAAAATGCACTGAAATACGAAATCCTCAAAGAAGTGTAGACGCGAGTGAGTGCTCGACTGGGATGGGCAACTTGAGTTTGCGCCATATTCGCGAGAGAAGAAAACTCGTTTGCAGATTTTGATTTTTCCGCTTGGCTTAGATCTTTTTCCCGTTGTTTTCACGAGATCTGGACTGTCGTGCGAGATAGCCTGTTGTTGCTTGTAGCTGGTGGCCAGCTCCAGGACAATCGTGTGGTGCGTTCATGCTGAAAACAAGATCTTTCATTTTTTTTCATTTTTTCTAATCGGAATAAGCTTCTTATTTGTTTTTTGTTGTTGTCCTAATTGCCATCGTAAACCAAAATCGCGCAAAAAAACGCCAAAAGCTTGAAATGCATGTTGAAGTTGGCCAAGTCCAAGTAGGAGTGATGGTGTGTCCGCTCAGATGTGAGGTGTCATCGTGCCAGCGGCGCGTCACGAGCACGATCCGAGTCAAACCGGCGAAACGGTGCGAAACTGGCGCGCCTCTTGGAGCTTCAAGCCGCCAGATCCGCATGATGGCGCTCGCTCGCTTTGTCAGCCGTCGACGTCGACATGCGGCTCGTTGAAGCTGCGAGGGGGAGAAAGGGAAAGCCGCCCGTGTCAGAAGCTGATACAGTCAGTGCGGTTGGTGACATGGCCTCGTTGGCTGCAGTCAGTCAGTCAGGTGAATGAGTGAACGAGGCCTTTTGGTCGAGTCGACGCAGACGAAAGTGGCTCATGCGCATTTCACAGTGGCTCTGGCGTGGTACAAGCACAACACTCGCTCTTTGTTTGCTGCTGTTGTTTTCTTGGTTCAAAAAAGACATTGCTCTCGGTTCGCTGGCACATTCTCCATTGAGCAAGCAGCTACTGGGTAGGCGTGGCCTTGGTCAAAATGGCGGCAATCGTGTCGTGGCCGCCGACGCGCGCGATGTCCAGGGCGGTGTCTCCATCGGCGTCTCGGGCGCCGATCAGCTCCTTGCCACACAGCAGCTGGTTCTCAGGATCCGTTGCTTCAACACCAGCAGCACCAACGAGCTGCGAAATGAGCTCTTCGCGACCCGCGCGTGCGGCCACGTGCACCACGCTCTCCTCGCGTTTCGTTAGCGCACTTACGCTTGCGCTTGCAGCCACCAGCGCACGCAAGATCTCCACAGAGCCCACATGCGCCGCGCAATGGACAGCACTCCAGCCCTTGTAGTCCGCCGCAGCGACGTTCGCGTGTCGACGAAGCAGCAGCTGCACGAGCTCCACGTTGCCCGAGAGCGCGGCGAACAGCAGTGGCGTGCGCTTGAAGAGGCGCTTCTCGATCGCGTTCACGTCTGCGCCGCGCTCGAGGAGCAGCGTTACCGCACGGAGCTGGCCGCGATCGCACGCCCAGTGCAGCGGCGTGAGTCCGTACTTGTCGCGCGCGTGCAGCTGCGTCTCATCCGCGTCTAGGATCGCTGCGAGCGCGTCGACGTCGCCCTCCCGCGCGGCCTCAAGCATTGGTGTCGTGTCCAGATCAGCGTGGAGGTCGTCCAGCCCGCCGTGCTCGTGGTGGCCGTCGTCATGGTGTTCCTGCATTATTTGTCGCGTTTTTTTTCAGACCTCACGCTTGTCTCCCTGGAAAAGCGTGATGACACACTGATTCGAGCCAAGCCAAGCCGAGCCAACGTTTTGAGGTCCTATCGGCTCGGATTGTGGAGCTTGAAACGTCGCGCGTTGTATGGGCTGTTTGTAACACCAAGCGCACTGAATCTGGCCACTGTAGTCATCTCGAAGCTGAGCGCCAGTTGAAGTGGCGTGATGAGTGATGCATGCTACGAATGCATACGCATTGCGTTACGTTGGACGCCTTCCCAAAAACAACACAACCTATTCAAAGTGAAGCAGTCAGAGAGGTGGGACGGGAGGCCTGACTCGAAAATATGGGCTGTGCGTCAGGCTCGTCGTCATGCGAAAAGCAGAAAATAATGGGTCACTAAAGCGAATCAGATCGAACTGTATGTCACTATCCCAGGGTATTCGTTTTGCTTTCTTCGATCGCTTGACGAGGGGAAAAAATGATGGTCGGAAACGAATATGCAGCGCAACCGACAGACGTCGGGGACGAGTGGGTGCACGTCGCAGCGCGCGCATTCCCAGGCCTCTTGACGGTCTCGAAGGCCAAGCGCGAGCGCAAGAAAGGCGCTCTGTTACTCAATGGCGAGCGACTCGTCGCCACGTGTGTGCGACTCGCGCCGGACGATCGCATCCAGTACCATTCCCCAGAAGCTGCGCTAAGCACGAGCGGCGCCAACGAGAAGCTCGTCCAGCAGCACCACAAGTGCTTCGCAGTGTGCGTGAACCAGGGACTGCGTGTCGTGTATGAGAGCGATGCGCTCGCTGTCGTCGTCAAGCCAGGTACGCGTGTCAAATAGCCTCGCAGTTGAAACTCTTCTGACTTGCGGTAGCTATTCATGTTGTCGCTCAGCGGGCGTTCATGTGAAAGGCCGCGGCGTGCGTACAGTGGAGAACGCACTCCCGCTTCTGCTCGTTCGCTCTTCTTCGGGTCCAGGAACGATCACTCCACGCGCCGTGCACCGCCTCGACGCTCGCGTGGGCGGCTTGCTCCTGGTCGCCAAGACGCGCGAAGCCGAGACGTCGCTCGCCGCGCAGTTTGAAGCGCATCAAATGCTCAAGCAGTACCGTGCGATCCTGGTGGGCAAAGTAGAGCCCAAGAGTCTTGCAGACGCAGTACCATCCAGTCACTGGTGCTCGCGGCCGCCAAGTGACACTCGCGTGTCTTTCGTTAGTGCTCCGATTGGCGGGAAGCTGTCATGCACTGCCATGCAAGTCGTCTCGTACTCGAGAAGGTGAGTAGCCTGTGTGTGATGTGTGGCATATTTGAGTCAATAATAATTAGATTCGCTGATGCTGTGAAGTGTGTATTTTGTGTAACAGTGAGCGCTACGACTGGCTCACGACTGTGGATCTCTGGCCGCTCACGGGCCGCAAGCATCAGCTCCGGCTGCACATGGCGCACATCGGCCATCCCGTCGTCGGCGACGATTTGTACCATGATGTCCAGCCAGGCGAGCTCGCCGCTGCCGACGACGAAGAAGTGGACTCGGACGGCGAAGTGAGTGAGCAAGGAGATGAGAGCAATGCGGATGTCGTCCGCGGCCGCGGGCTCTTCCTCTACGCGATTGGGATCAGCTTCGCCGACTGCCACAGAAACCAGCGGAGCTTCGCCATTAATGAACCGCATAAATTCGCGCGTTTCCGCCATTTCTGCGCATACAACTGGGGGAAAAGAGCGGCGACGATAAGCGCAACGCATGGTGGATAAATGAATGAATTTGCTATTGGTACTCCTCGAAATGCGCTACGCTCCCTACTTACTTCTTGCTATCTTACTGCTACTGCTACTCTGCTACTCTTGTGGATGCAACTGTAGCCAACTACTCTTACACTGGATCGCTACGCATACTCGTCATTTGAACTACACTCGGAAACTGACCAAGCGTGTTTCAAGATTGTTGTATTGTCTGCAGCGCCTGGAGAAGCTGGGAAGCCGCTGGTCGACATCTTGGGTCGGGGTGTAAGCACCCTTGAATGATCCATCGGGAAAGATCGGACACTGGTCGAAAGTACGTGAGCTGCCCGTTGAATCGCGCTATGCTCTCCTTCGCCTCTTCGATCGTGCTTCTCTCGCTGCAGATAGGGTGCTTGCCCCATAGCATGATGCAGAATACAATGCCAACCATCCATATGTCAGCTTTCTCTGCAGTGCCTTGGCAGTCCCCGAAATTGGGGCGGTAGCACTCAGGCGGTAGGTAGCGCAGCGTGCCAACCGAAGAAGACGAGATTGGCGAGTGCACGTCACGAGCGAGATCGAAATCTGTCAGCTTGACGACTTCATCCTTGGTGATCAAGATGTTGGATGGCTTCAGATCGTAGTGCGCAATTTCCATCTACAATTTCACAAGCAACAACATTAGATATTACTTCGTGACAAGAGGATTGAAGATGGCAGCAAGAACTCACCTCGTCGTGCAGATACGACAGTGATTTCAGCAGCTGAAACAGGACTCGGAGAGCCGACGTTTCGTCGAATTGCTCAAATTCCTACATAGCAAACGTGATTTTAGCACCGCACACTTTCCAAGACAAATCGCAAAATTAGCCAACATACCTCGATTAGCTGCTGCAAGTCAGTTTCCACGCTGTCAACCGTGAACGCGGTGTAGTATTGCTGTCGATACTCGATCAGATACGCAGCGTCGCCAACATTCACGATGTTCGGGTGGTTCAGTTTCTGTTACATAAGCAAAACGCAAAGTTAGTAGATGAACAGTGGCAACTAACACGAAGCAAAAAGCTCCTTACGCTGTGGGTGAGGTGCTCTTGTTGGGCGTGCTTCACCGACGTAGACAGCTTCAGAGCACATGGCCGCTTGTTGTCGGCATAATCGAGGACACTCCAGACCTCGCCGTTGCCTCCTTTGCCGAGAAGGCGGACAAGTAAGAATCTGTTTCCGAGGATCGGGAATTTCGAGAATGTTGAATCTACCATTCACAAACGCACACATAACTGTGTTAGCCACTTGAGCACTCTTATATCTCCAAAATTTGACGGGCTCTTACTTTTCTCGAGTCGCGTCAGCGATATCTCCTGTTTGTGCTTCGTTTCGTCGCGCTATTCATGTGCACAAGCAAGAAGTTCAGTTCAGAACAGGTACGACACGGAAGCCACAGCCCAAAGTTTAAACTTACACAAAACTCGCGGTAGACCTCAGCCATCTGAGCTCTTCTGGTTTTGTACCAAGACGCGTCTCCCTCCGCGGCTCTCTGTTGGCGGAAGCACATTAAACATGTTGAGTAAGATGATCGCTATCAATGTCCTCTTTGAGCTCATTCGCGAAACACATTACCTCTCGATAAGTAGCATCGTGGAACTTCTTCTCGATCATGATGGCCTCTCGTCGCTTGCCAGGATGGAAGAAAACTCGACTGAGAGCGGCAAAGAGGCAAGCAAGTTAGCGTCATTCATGGTAAAAAGAAGTGAAACTGCAGATGCACATGCACGTACGAGTCTCGTTCTTCCAGAGTCCCCCATTGTGGCTCTCGCTGCTGCAACGCGAAGTATCTGCGAAACACGCTCTCTTGGAACTCCCATCGAAGTTGCTGTTTCACACGAAGACGATGAGCGTTGGCAACAAATTGTGAGTACAGTGCGTGCGACGTATACCAATTAGTACAAACAATGCTGTGCATTCACCTCCATGTCTTCTTCTTCGGTCTTTGTCGCCCTGTACTGGTACAGCTTGGGGAGCTGTAAGACAGTGTCGGCGAACGGGCTCTTGCGATCTTCGTCGGGGTCCCCCTCCATCGAGTTCAACAGGTCTAATACAGTCATGACGTTCGTCCTGTCGTCTTCTTGTATGGGGCCGAGCTGGTCCCGCACCGGTGTGACTCTTCCGCAAAAATATTCAGCTCCTCCGCGCGAGTTACTGACCTGTGCGCCAAGTGCTGCCTCGACACCACAGGATCGGTAGCTGGTCGTGCTACTCGGACGAATTGAAGTCAAGCTGGCATTGCTTGTGCTGTGGAGTGGGTACTCTTCAGCGATGGACGAGAACTCGACTTTCGGCACTAGCGTCTGACTGACCTCGTGGCAAGTCGATGCTGTCACCGCGCCGGAGACGAACTCGTGCGTGATGTCCATGGAGGAGCCATGGTACTGATTGTGTCGACTGGCCGTGAACGCGAAGGGTACCTGCATTGTAGTCGACCGGAAGACCTCGTCGTCGTCCGCGGAGTCCAAGATCTCGTCGTCGTCATACATAGAGTCTCCAGGGGTTCGTCTCCCAACGAACATGCACCCATCGTCCGCGTACGTGTCGCCAGGAGCTTGGTGCTGGATCGCAAATGCTGGAGTGGCCATTGCTCGCTTCACGCTCCGTCGATCCGATGGTTACAGGCAGCAAGCGAGCGCGCGTGGGCAAGCAGGCAGATCCAAGCGATGCGCGAACAGCTTCCGAGAAGGAAAGAAAGCGTCCACGTGCGCGTTGGTTGCTTACTTGCTTCCGTTTGCCTCGAGCCAGTCGGCCAAAGGTGCTTTTCTCGTGTGTAAAGAGCGCGCGTGCAAGAGTTTCCTCTCGGTTGTCCACAAGGTGCTGCTGGTGAGCAGACGCGTGTGGAGCGGTGGAACGCCAACGGACGCAGGGCGATCAATGCCTTGAATTATCAGCCAAACAGGCACACGAGGTTTGGTCGCAATCGGTTTCCTTGCGCCGCCAACTTTCGCGCTTCTTCGTAAATGCAATGCCCCCTCAGAGCGCGCCACCGGTCGCGGCTCTCGAGTCGAAGAGTCGCCTCGGGAGGAGTGACCCAGCGAGAACAAAAGGCAACGAGTATGCTTTGCGCAGAGACGAATGTTGCTGTCGCCCCGCCTCAGTGCAACAAAAGCAACCAGGAGTGATGGTCGCATTCGGAACGGCAACTTAAGCTTCAAGCTCGCGCGACCATAGTGAATGCAAGTCAAATGCGAAGCATGCAAAAAATCGAGCTTTATCAGTGAGCGCAACCTGAGAACTGAGAATTTTCCGCATATTTTGTAACATTTTGTATCTTTTGGCTACAAATGGTTACAAAAGTCCTTCCCATCCCAGTTCCTCCGACGAAATCCACTTCGGTCTTGCAGGTCACAAACGAGCAGCGTTCTCCGAGAGCTCCGTGGCATGCCAATTTCCAAGGCACTCTGTACTGCTTGCTGGGCAATCTCGCACGCAGGTGCCAATGTGCTATCGCTGGCGCGCTTTGCAATTGTTTTTTTTGCCGTGTGTAGGGCAATGCGGAGCGTAAAAAGAGGAGCTGCTGGCACGGCTAAAAGCCCAAAAGAGCTTTGATTCCTCAATCTATTGTGGACTAAGCGCATGTAGCGCAGGTGGCGATGGTATCGGCTGATAGATGGGAGGCACATGTCGTCACGCAGTCTGCTGCGGTGAGCATCAGTCAATTGGAACGCCGGTGTTCACGTTCTGCCGTGCCCTCCATCGTTAGAAGAACAGTAACAGAGCCATTCGTTTGCTAAGTACAATGCTTATTTATATTTGTACTGAGCATTCAAGCGCACCATGCTCAGCTCAACTCACGTAGCCCGAGCTGCAAATATCGTATTTGAGCTGAATATTCACACGTGCGCTCTTCTTGGTGCGAATTGCATCTCATTATACTCTTCTTGGTACGAATTTAACCTCATGTTATACGGATGAAGACGCAGCGCGCCAGTCCATCTATCCGGTTGCGCTGAAATGGCCATTCCGCTTCTGGACGTATTTGCGAGCGTGACACCATGCAACACTGTCCAATGCGAGCGAACCAAGCGAGTTGAGTGGCTTTGGAGCCGCCCACAAAGACACATGGCCACCGCTGAATGCAGACAGTGATGTCATTGAAACCAGAAACCATCGCGGCAGAGACAAACAGAGCTCATGGCTCCACTCTTCACTCAAAAGTCAGCCCCTGCGCCTCTTCGGCACTCAACGAGCCGAAATTTTGTGCTGGACTCTGGAGCCATTTCCAACCAGATGTTGGTCTTCCAGCCAATCACGACGCGCGATCCTGCACTCTCTATTTTTCTCTTGAAAAAGTCAGATTGCTTTGATGGCACTCAAACGCGACTTTCAGAATCAACAAAATCCATACAAGAATATATTATCCAGAAAAACTATGTAATCATATCAAATTGATGAGATACATTTGATGAGATGTGGTTTATTCTGCACTTGAAAAAAAAATTCTTGAAAGCAAAGCTGAAGTGCGCAAGCGAGCGTGGGACAAAGACCTGCCAGTTTGGTTTTTCTCAGTCGTCAAAAAATCGATTTGGTGGCTTTCTCCGACACAGGCTCTGTGCAACGCAACACAACGCAGCACCAGAGCATTGCTCTGTGTTACATTGGCACTCACTCTCCAACCCGCCCCCGCCAACGCACCCCACACACACGGGCCAAGCAGCAGCAATGCCAGTCGCAGGTTACCTCGTGCTCAATAACGTGCGCGCCGCGTACGTAGAGATCCACACGGGCGTGCTCATCTGCACGCCGCGTCTGCACAAGAGCAAACCCGCGCCTCGATCGAGACCGACTCTGTCTGCGAGTCCGAGCTGTGTCACCAACGATGGCGATAATAAAGACGCGGTTTTCGACATCAGTCGCCTCAGCATCTCATCAACCGTCAGCACCGCGACGACCCTGAGCAGCTCCGATGTCGGCGACGAGCTGCTCGCAAAGGAAGAGCGCAATGACGCACTGCCGCTTCTCGCACTGCGGCGCATGGAGAAGCAGCGCGACGTGACGACGTACAAGAAGACAACAACGTCCGAGGAAGTTTACGAATATGTCGACAGCGACGAAGAAGACGACGAGCCTGTGCCAGAGGATATGCCAGCGACGACTGCCGGTGGACGAGAGCGCGTGGTGCAGCTGAGTGGACACATTGTCGAAGTGATTGAGAAGGAGACCGAGTTCGATACGTCGTCGTACCCGTTCTCGTTCCAAGTCAACACGTACAATCCCGCGAAGCGCGACGCTGACGGCAACAAGATCGGCCAGAGCGAGCTCGTCGACTCGCTCATCCTGTCGGCGATGGACGAGAGCGCGAAGACTCTCTGGGTGAAGCGCATCAAGCACTGGAATCGCTTCGGCTGGCGCGACACCGAGTTCGTGCACGCCGACGACAACGACTTCTTCTACCTCCAGGCGATGATGCTCTCGAGCGAGAAGCGCTACAGCAGCTACCACGCGTATCCGAGCCGGCGCGCGTCCATCGCGTCCAGCTCTTTCGACGATTCACGAGCGAGCGAGGGCACATTTGTCCCCTCAGGACGCCCCTCGCGAAGACGCTTCTACCGCGCGCAAGTCGGATTCACTGCGCTGGTGCCGTCCAATTGAAGTACTATCGCAAATTCCCCATTAGCCGCATGAGCACCCGAGTCGATAGGCCGTAGTTTTGAGTGGACGCCCATGCCTTGTGAAGCCAATATAAGTTATTACTATTTTGCATCCCAGAAGAATGAAAAAATAGCTCTTCGTGATCGACGATTACCTCCTATCGTATGCAAGTCAGTCTGGCAGACATAGAGCCATGTGAAAGCAATGGTCGTCGTATTGACATGCTGCTCTATATAATAGTTATGCCTTGTCTGACGCACATGCACACGACACTCACGAATAACCAGCTCATTTCATTCCATTCAGCTCACCTGGTGGTCTCATTCTGCTCCTCCCTCCGTATCTTCTCACAGGTGGACAGTCTCGGACTCGTCGTCGTCAGGAAGCAGCCGCACGTTCGACTTGGTGGTCGACGTCGTCGATGACATGCTGGGCATGCTGTCGTCCTCGCCGTGCGGCGTGTTGAGCTTGGCGAGGCGCAGGCGATCACGGCGCGCCTTGATCGCCTTTGCACGCGGCTGGCGCAGCGATGTGCCGCACACGCGGCAGAAGTTCGCGTCCTCCTGGTGCATCCGCCGAAAGCAGCGCGGACACTCGACGGTCTCAGTGAGCGTGTCGTGCGACCCCGACTGGTTGAGCACGAGTGGACACGCGATGATGCCGTAGCCGACAAACATGACGATGGTCGCGAGCATGCGGCCGAGGATCGTCTGCGGCGAGATGTCGCCGTAGCCGACCGTCGTGATCGTGACCACGGCCCAGTAGAGACTGATGGGGATGTTCGAGAAGTCGTTGCGGTCGCCCTCGATCAGATACATCGCGCAGCCGATCACGAGGATGAGCGTGAAAAGACCCACGAGGAAGACCAGGATGCGGCGCTTGTTCGACTGGATGTTGTCGCTAAGCGCCGCGCTCGCGTCCACGAAGCGCGCCATTCGCAGGATGCGGAACACGCGCATAACGCGGAAGATTCGCAGCACCGCCAAGTGCATGAGTGGGCGTGCCGAAGGGATGAAGAAACCTGTATGCATGCACCAATATCAATTATTAGGAATCGAAGGGGGCGAAATATAAAAAGCACTGCTGTACGTACCAAGATACGACGGCACCAGCGCGCAGAGATCCACGACACCCAGCATGCTTAACATGAACTTTCGCGGCTTTCGCAGGCACGCCACGCGCAGCGCGTACTCGATCGAGAAGACGATCGTGAAGAAGATCTCCAGCAGGAGAAGGTACTGGCCAATGTCCTCTCTGTTCATCAAATACATGCGCTTGCGGTCAGTAAGCGCATGCACATTTGTGCTCAAGCGGCGGGGGAAGGGGGCGCATATCGAACCTGATGGACTTGACGCTGTCGAGCACGGCTGCTCATTCGAACACACGTCACATAATGCAATTAAATCACCGTATCGACACAAGCGACCCACGCAATTGCAACCAACTCACCACACGCGATACTGAGCGACACCATGATGAGCAGGATGAGCGCGACGCGCTGTCCCGTCGGTGTCGTGCTCTGAAACAGGATCTGGTACGAGTGTTCCCAGTTCGGCTTTGGTCCGCCCTGGATCTCGCGGTCCACCGCGATGCCATTCACACGAAACCGCGCATCGGCCGCGCTGTCGCCATGGTGCATCGCGCGCGGTTTGCCCTCGGAGTCGTACAAGTCGCCCTCGTCACCGAAGGCCTCGTCGTCATACGGGTTCAGGTCGATGTCTGCCACGGGGATGCGCCGCTGGTGTCCGCTGGAGCTGCTCGCATTGGCGCCTGCGCCAAAGCCCTCGCGGTGGTGCGCCTTGCGTTCGTGACGCGGACTTAGCCCCGAGATCGCGTTGTCGGGCGCGAACTCGCTCGGACTGATGTCCACGACGCTCGACGCCTCCACGGCCTCGTACCGCTCCTTGCTCGTCTCGTCCTTCATGTGCAGCATCTCGCTCGCTTTTTTGAATTTGTTGACTGTCTGAACTCGTGTCAACTTTTTTGGCAGAACTGTTCCGGTATACCGGTATTTCCAAGCGCTGCTTGTGATTGGATGAAACTCAAATGATGAAAGAAATAGAGTTGTAAGCACATGATTGGTGCGAATTGTGCTGACTAGTGCGCCATCAGAGAAACACAGATGTCTAAAATACCTGAGTACCTTACAATTTTGTTAGAGCTCTCCTGTAGTTTGGGCTAATAAAAATCCGCAACAAGTGCTGACAGAGCTACTCAATGAAGGCTTCACCGAATATGAGCACGGACAGTCCCGCGCTCAAATCTTTCCCATGTTCATGTGGAAGATATTCCCGGCCGCGTTCACGTCCCGATCGAGCACAACTTGACAGACTGAACACCTGTAAGTGCTATTTCCGCTGAGGTCGTGCTTGACCTTGCCACATCTGGAGCAGGTCTTCGACGTGTATTCCTCCTCGCAGTCGATTACGCGGCCGCCGACACGAGCCATCTTATCCGGTAGCATCACCTTGAACTTGTAGTGGGATAGCGCGAGCGTCACCCGCGTGGTCGGACTCTTGATTCTGCGCTTGGCGACTGGCCGTAGTGGGATCTTATCGTCGTGGGCTGGAGCGGTGGCAGGTGCCCCGCTTGATTCCGTGTCCTGCATGTGCTTGCGCACCATCTCCTATGTCTGAAACGACGGAAGGAGGACACCTTTGTAGTTGCTAGTCAGCCAACTAGAGATCTTGTGGCGCATGTCGTTCATCTATCTCGTGACGCGGCGAAGGATGAAGCGGATGCTCTTTCTGGAGACGATAACATTTACGATGGAGCTTGGTCTTCTTCTTCTTCGACTTGGCCTTCATCATCGTTCTGATCGTCGTCGAGTGCTTGGCTTTGTTCTCGATGTCTATCAGCGCGAGCTATGACTTCAACTTGTCCACAAGCTGAAATCGCTTGATGAGGACTGTGTTATCGTCTTTTGTGTCGGACGTTCTGCCGTCTGAATCATAGATCGTGACGAAGTTGCGAACGCCGGGGTCAATCGCACATACACAAAACGACTTCACTGACTCGAATTTTACGATGCGCAGAATCGCAAGGTAGTACTCCCTTTCATGCAGTCATCGTAGCCGGACAGAGTGGTCGAAATCTGGGAGCTTCCCTCGCACCGCGATCCCTTTGTCCTATGCAAACCCAAAGAAGACAGGGTGGAACCGGACGAGCCCACTTCTCTCTCGGTGCACCGCTCCGATCCCTCGTGCTCGTATCTCAATCGTGTTCGAGGGCGCGAACTTGGCCTTGAACTTGAGCTCTGGGAACGTGGTCTGCTTGCCTTTCTTCTTCAGCGCAAATAACAGCGACAGCGACTACTTGGCAGCCTTCGTGAAGTCTTGAAATGCCGAGTCGCGCACTTCATCAACGAAAGTACTCTTTCATCGTCTTGGACTGCACGAGCCGAGTTCCGCGAGCGACATCTTCTCGTCCATGTTCTCTTTCCCGCGCAGCACCACTCGCGTCGTGCGGTCATCCTTGGGCTGCGCGACGAGTTTGTTGTAGACGGCTCGGCTTGATGCGAGCATGTGCTCCAATTCCACTCATTCGCTATCTGTCGGGTACAGTCGGATCTTTAGAGCGCTAATGATCGGTTGCTTGCTTATCATCGCCGCTTGACTTGTCCAAAATCCGCCCATTCTCTGGCGGCTCCGTTGGTGGTAGCGGTGGATGCATGCGACTCATTCTCCATGAGTTCTGCATAGGCACGTAGATGTAGTTGGCTAGGTCAAACCACGACGTCATCAACGGCTTCACGAGGCACGGCGATTCGGAGTTCTTCTGCACGGCTTGTAGCGAAGACAAGTCGGCATCCAGAAATTATCTGTGATTCCACGCTTGAACCACTCCAAAGGATGTACAAAACTCCCCTGGTTGAGGCCGTTCTTGACATCGTGCTGCTGCTCCCACTATTGTTTTTGATAGTCACCGGCGGTTGAATAAGCCCAGGCAACAAAGGTAAATAGGTGTCAGCTTTCGAGATGCGTAGCATTCCAGACAGGTTAATATCACAATGACTCATCGCTCTGTACGTTTGCAGCTAGGACTGAGCGCAAATGATGGCGGATCTCCGTCGTCCTCGGAGGGATCTGACTCCGAGACAATCTCAAAGACTGGTGGCGTGTATATCTCTAGGAGCACTTGAGTGGGAACTGGGAAGTCTCGTAATGAAAGATGTGAGCACTGGCGACGGCGGCATTTTGCAGACGCTGGCATTTCTATTTGACCAAGCAAACGGGCAAAGGTTGAATGTACCATCACTCCTATAATGGATGCAAATTGAAGTTACCATCACTATGGCAGTTCTCTGATGACCCAGACAGTAATGGTAGTGACACGAGAGCTGTATTCGTCGCTAGTTTAAGCTGTCTTGGCTTAGGCAAAAGGATAGAATCCCACTTTGGGCCTAAATCACGGTACCATTGTCGCCATACTTGCACGTTGTTTGTGTATGCGTACCAAATGATTGCACAGTCGTCAATCTCAACAAAACTCGCGACTGGTATTTGGGTCATCAAGTTGAACTTGTTGAAATTAGAAATTATATTATTACCGAGATGCTGCACCTGGTCTGCCCATTCGTCCTCCCTTTATTTGGTGTTGCACAAACGCCTCTGTGATACAAAACCTGAAGGTGTTGGCATGTAGATATCAATATGACCATTTTGGCCTCATCGCTTGAAATGTCTCAAAATTACTGAATAACGTACACAGATGCTCAAATCCCATTGTAAGTTGTGAATCAGTAGCCATCTGTCGAAGGATCGAATCGATAGGAAGCGATTCGAGCCTCGGGGTACACAATGTATGAAGTAGTTGTCACGTATTGATGAATTATATTTGAGTTGACAACCACGAATTGAATTGCTTCCGGATATTGACTTGAGGATTTAATCAATTGAAGTTGAATATATTCTGGGGGTGTACACACGACCTATGCATGTACGATATAAACCCTACATCTATAGATTCCCGCGACTGGTTCTTCCCATCTCGCACGTTTTACATGCGGACGATCATCCTGCGCTTCTTGCTGTATCGGGAAGCAACCGCAGTGCACCGAATCACAGTCTGATTATTCACACCAAGTCTAGGCAGGAATAGCTGTTCATCTTCCTCAACCAAGTCTGAGTCCCACACTATCCCTTCCATGACGACAAACGCTAGGAGTACGCGCTCCCAAGCCCTATTGGAGCCCTTCC
>JAASFY010000484.1:0-21419 GCA_023334035.1 Globisporangium okanoganense
ACGCGAGAAGTCTCATCGTAATAAGACATCTCGCTGGTCCCTGGATTGTTGATCTGTGGAGGGGAAGTCTGTCGCGCGTGCTGAGTGGCGACACTCTTTTCCAACAACGAGTCTCAAGATCTCAAGCAAGTCTGTGGGAGGATTTGCGCAAGTGGGAACGTGGAAAGAAGGCGCTTTTGCTATGGTTGACACGTTGTGACGAAGATCTCATGTGCAACTTGCAACTTGAGGACAAAGCAAGAGCACGACAATCCACTTGAGTCCTTCGATGAAAAGATCGCCTTCGCCTTCGAAGCTTCGAAATTGTTATGACCGAAGCACCAGCAAAATAACCACCTTATTTGGGCAATTTCAAAAACTTTCAAATTTGCAATGCTGTCTGAAGGCAGATTGTTGGACTTGTTATTGCATACCTGCTAAATAATCCACAAAACGCCAAAAATAGTCCAACAATCACTAGATCTATAGTCTTTTTGTCCCTCCTTTCTGAAATAATTGAAGGCGGTACATCATGTTGAAAAACTGCCCAGCTAGAAAAATCCCGCTGAAATGGAAAGAAACTGAACCGACCATTTGCCACTTCCCCCTCCGTCTCAAGCTCAGCAGGCGCGTGTGTGAAGGAGGAGGATCGCCATCCATTACGAGGAGGAGGAGCGCAAGTGCAAGCGCATCGTAGCCGTACGTCCACACGTCCGTTAGATACGTACAGTGACTGGAGTGAGCGAGCCACCAGCAGCAGCGCAGTCCGCGTCTCTTCTCTTTGTCCAGCGTGTACGTCCCAATCCCCATGTGATCTCTGGGTCAAAATACCGCATGCCAAGCGCTGCGACTTACTACTGTGCCTGTTGTTATGGGTGGGTGGTTGCAAATGAGCTCATGTCTGTCGATGTGTCTCTGTGTGGATCTTTACTGCGTCTCTCCTATGCACCGTAATCGGTAGGTGCGCATTGTCACAGACGACAGTGGATAGACTTGAAGGACCGTCCTTCGACCGCTCGTGAACGTAGCGCTCGTCGTCTCAGAGCAGCTCTTCCAGAGCCACCGTACCGGTAACAACACGGCGCTGTGGTGCATTGTGTAGCTCTTCGCCAGTAGGGAGACCAGAAGGGAGCCATGCTCATCAAGATCGTGCGCGCGGAGAACCTGCCGGCGTCGGACGTGAACGGCACGAGCGACCCGTTCGTGAAGCTCTTCTACGACACTAAGGAAGTCATGGCGACGCCCAAGATCAGGCGCGACCTCAACCCGCGCTGGGACGCGGTCGTGGCGCTCGCGCTCGGGCCCACGAGTCCGCTCTACGTCACGCTCGAGGTCTGGGACCGCGACGAGCTCTCGGCCAACGACCTGCTGGGCGCGCTGCGGCTGCCTTTTCCGGACTGGCGCCCGCACGTCAACGAGTACCTCAAGCGCCAGCAGCTCGAACGCCAGCGCGCGAACGCGCAGCAGAAGGCGCAGCAGATCCGCAACCTGCACAAGCTCCAGAGCGACGAGGTGAGCTACAGCGGCACGGCGGCGGCCGCGGCCCATGCACGGCAGCAGGCCAAGGTCGACATGCAGCGCCGCAGCCGGTCACTCAACTCGAGCAGCGTGTTGCACCGCTCAGTCGCGCAGCATGAGGAGACCACAGCGGCGACGGTGGCGACGCGGCTGTCGTCAGGCTCTATCGCGTCCACGGCGGCGAGCGATGTGAGCAAGACCGAGGCGATCAAGCCCGTGCTGATCTGGTCCAAGCTCATTAAAGGCACGATCGCACAGGGCCGGATCCTGTGCTCGATCCAGTACGAGGAGCGCGATCTGCGGTTCTTTGTCAACCAGCCGTACGGGACGAACATCCAGGAGGTCTTTCTGCCGCAGAACCCGCGCTTCAAGCAGGAATACTGCCACTTGCCGCGCAGCTGGCACCCGGACTTTGCCGTGCGCCAGGACGAGCTCTCGGCCATGCACGCCGGCACGCCCAAGGACTGCCTGTTCCCGTGGCACGAGAAGCTGCTGCACATGGTAGAGGAGGTCACGGTGACGTTCCACGTGAATGAGTCGAACCAGGGCGTGCTGGCCACGCTCGTGCTCACAAACTACAGGATCTGGTTCGTGCCTTACAAACGCGTGAAAGGTCTGATCCACGAGGATGTGCACACGATCCCCATTGGGAAGATCCTCAAGGCGACCATCTTGCAGCAGAAGCGCAGCAACAACAACAACGTGAACGTGCTCATCCTCGAAAACATGGATGCGGGCCACTACCACGTCACGCTCTCGCCGATCTCGCGCTTGCGCGACTCGGTGCGCGATTTCTCCCGTGAAGCCGAGGCGAAGCGCATCAAGCAGCTCCAGAATATTGTGAACGAGATCGAGTGGCTGCGCATCGAGAACAGCTTCTGCGCCACGTCCGACCTGAACCACGTGATCGCCGACAGCGAAGAGGAGAAAGACGAGGATGACCTACGGTATTACACGCCTCGACCCGGTGGATCGGCCCGGCCGCCGGTGCTGTCGCGAGCCATGACGGAGCAGTTTGGCGTCAGCATAAACAGCAAGGCCGCACTCCGAAGCATCCATCTGCCGTCGCAGAAAGGTGGCGCGAAGAACAATATTAGTAACAATAACGGCAATGCGCTGGGCAACCCGCCGACAAGGACGTCTCAGTTCCAGCATCAGCATAGCGCATCGCCAGCACTCTCGTCGCCGGCGACAGCAGGTGGGAAACCTGCCCCGAGTGGTCTCCACTTTGCCGGGAAGCGCCGCATTTTGTACAACGCAGAGGCCGAGTTTCGACGCCAGAAGGTCTTCAACCACCCGCGATGGCGCTGCTGCACGCTCAACAAGCAGTATGAGATCTGCGCAACGTACCCGAGCTATCTGATGGTGCCAGCGTGTCTCCCAGATGAGATCATCATCGAGGCATCACGGTTCCGAAGCAAGAACCGCTTTCCAGCGCTCACGTGGATCCATCCTCGCACGGGCGCTCCATTGTGTCGCAGCAGTCAGCCGAACACGGGCATGCTACGGAGCACGAACCAGTTTGATCGGGACCTCATCTGGGCCATTCGTGACTCGGGGATCCCCGCCGACCTGGCGTGGAAGTCGTCAAGCGCACAGCCCAAGAAGAGCAGTATCCTCCACATTGTCGATGCGCGGCCCGAGATCAACGCGAAGAGCAATGCGCTTACGGGAAAAGGCCACGAGTCGGTCAAGCAGTACGACCGCGACGGCGTCCCGATGGCGTCAATCACGTTCATGGGCATCGACAATATCCACGTTGTCCGAAGCTCGTTCGCTGGCTTGGCGCAGGCTCTGTACGAGGTCGAGGACTCGAATTTCTTTGGCGCCGTGCAGAAAAGTCGCTGGCTTGAGCACGTGTGCAACATCCTGCAGGGTGCTTCGGAGGTGGCGACCCACTTGGAGCGCGGTGACGCTGTACTGGTGCATTGCAGCGATGGCTGGGACCGCACGGCGCAGCTTTCCGCTCTCGCGCAGCTGATGCTGGATCCGTACTTTCGAACGCTTGAGGGGTTTGCGATCCTGATCGAGAAGGACTGGTGCTCCTTTGGCCACATGTTCAAGAAGCGCTGCGGCCACCCGACCTCAGACCAGACGTCGCCCATTTTCCCACAGTTCCTTGACGCAGTGTACCAGCTGACGCTGCAGTTTCCGACGCATTTCCAATTCAACGAGCTCTTCCTGTCGACCGTCGCCGAGGCCGTGTACTCGTCGTGGCACGGCACGTTCCAGAAGAACTCGGAGCGCGACCGCCGCATTTTCCTGGCGAAAGTGTCGACCGTGAGCGTGTGGGACGTCATTCGCGCGTCGACGGACCAGTACCTGAATCCGCTGTTTATCAGCGCCGAGACGACCTCGGGCCACTCGCGCATGGAGCCGATGCTTCCTCTGTGCAGAGTTCGCCTGATGCAGCTCTGGGTAAGCCAGTACCAGAAGGCGATCAGCCACATGCGTCTCCAGCAGCGCGAGTTTGAGATGCTGCTGCTGATTCGCCAGCAGGAGACTGAGCTCTCGAGACTGTACGCTGTGATATCCGATGATCAACAGCTTGAGCTGCGCGCATTCCAGCTCCGATCGGATATTGCGAGTCTCGCGCGGAGCATGAACCTCGAGTACCCAGTTGAAGAGGAGTCGAAGGAGACCGGGCCGTCGTTCGCATCGATCGTGGCTCGGTCGATCTCAGGCCCTTCCATGCCGGTCGCAGGGAAAGGCAAGCGCAGCTCTGCAGCCTCGGTTGACTTCCACGACTTGGTCAGCATGCTCTCGTCTGCTTCGGATCAGTCGACTACGAGCGCCACGTTGGATCCGCACTGCAGCAACGACGCGTCGCCACATCCAGAGTTGTCTTCGAGCCCAGCGACGTCCCAGAGTTCAAACCTGCCAAACGCGCGTCGACGGAAATCCATCACGAGTCGATCGCGGAGCAACAGCCTCAAGTTGAAGAACAGTCTACTGAGCATGATGGGGCAGATGACTGGCTCCCACGACCGCACGAGTGATGGCACGAATGCAAATCACCACGAAGCCTCGCCTGGTCCAGCGCCAGGTCCGATGACAGCACCGCCAACCGTTTCGGTTCGCTCGCATTTCGCGTCTCCCAGCAAGCAGCCTCAGCAGCAGAACGGCATGACCAGACAGCGCAACCACGACACTTTGCGACGCGAGGTGCACCGGCTCGAGGAGCAGCTGGCGAAGATGAACCACCAGGTTGCACTGAAAGAGGACGGCGCGAAGCTGCTCTTGCGACACTTTCGCCACTACAACTATAATCTCCCAGAGACCGTCACGGGCTTTGAGTACGACAGTCCGTCGCCTACGAACCATGGTAGCGGGCGGAAGACGCACCACCATCGGTCGGCCAACAACAGACTTCGTAACAGCGGTGGCAGCAAGTCGGAGCGGTTCCACTCGCCGAGTGTCCTGTCGCCGTCGTCGTCATCGTCGCAGGAGTCGTCGTCCTCGGCCACGTCCAACAAGTTCAACAACAACTCGAGCTCGAGCGACCAGCCGTCGTCGTCTACGATGAGCTTCACGCCCGGGAGTTCGCCGCTTCTCACGACCACGAAGGTGATCTCGAGCGCTGGCAGCTTCCGCAACTCGCAGCCTGTGTGGGAACGCGACGGCGACGCGCCGTGCTGCAAGCGCTGCAAGAAGAAGTTCAAGACGTTCTATCGGACTCGCCACCACTGTCGCTGCTGCGGGTACGTCTTCTGCGGCCGCTGCACCAGTAACCGCATGAACCTGCCCGAGTTTGGCTACTACGACGTCGTGCGCGTCTGCAACATCTGCTACAACTCGGGCGAAGACGGGTAGAGTTAGCACGAGCCATTGTCATTCGCATACACCAACCTCTTTTTTTCCACCATTCTCTTGTGCCGCATGCCTTCATATTGCCTCTCACCTTGGCTTCCTCGTCTCTTCATCTAATGCGAGGGTTTGCTTAGCAGAAGCTGTCGGTTAGCATTGCTGTACGCGTTCCTGGGAGTGAGTCCAGGCGCCAGACGAGCACTTTGTAAGGAACTGAGCGAGTCAGCGCCGTCACAACCCTCCAGCCTGGACCTAGGAATGGCTGGAGAGTTCAAGGCCATCGGTCGCGGTCTCCCAAGCTGTAGGGTTTGCTCTCGTGGTGAAGGTGAAGATGAAAGAGCGCTGCTCGTGATACTCGGACGACGCCCGATGCTCGCTGGTCCGACCGCAAACGCAGTACCGAAATGCGCTCTTTCCATTTGCTTCTCCTTCATCGCAGCGCCTGGTGAGACTTTCTCTAGTAGCAACGGGAACGCGCCATGATACTAAAAGCCCCCACACCAACCAATCACAGATCCGGTTAGCATTGAGTTATGAGCCCTGCCAAATTCTTTGATATAAAGCATATCAAGCCAACCTTCTCTGGTGAGTACGCGCCCGGGCCTTTAGTCTCGCAAAGCGCCTGGAAGCGCGGAGTCGCTGACTTGAGCGCAGAGACCGTGTTTCCTTTCTTCTTCATCTGGATCGCAAGGTCGTGGGACTCGTGCGCGTTGTAGGACGTTTGCACCGTCGCCTCTGGGGTTGGGTTCACGTCCCGGTCACTCCTGGTGAAGAGACAAAGAGTGAGTTGTTGTTGCCAAGACCAAGACAACAACCTTGATCTAGGAATTGCCTCGTTACCTGTACAGCGAGACTGCTTTCTTATGGGTGTTGATCGCCATGCTGTTCCATTCTTCGCGGAAGAGCGAGCCTGGACCGCGGTTTGCCTCGCCATCTTCTCGTAAATAAACAGCCACATGCACACGAGTGAGTGAGCCTTGCAATAAGAACCGCACTCCACTTCAGCAGATACCGAACGCACCATCGTCTCGGGGACTAAACTCAGTAGTCCGAAAGGGCAAATACTGGTTCTGGGCCTTCCCAGTGTCGTACTCGCTCTGGTTGCGCAGGCGCAATGGGATCATCTGAGGCAGCATCCGTCGTCTTCGTGTCGCGACGCTCGGTAACCACACGAGACAATATCAGATCTGGCACGTATTTGGTGAGAATTGTTAAATTTGAATTCCAGGAATGGCGCCGCAGCAAAAATTAGCCCAGGTTCTCACCTAAGTTTGTCGGTCGCTTGCTATTCCTGGGCCAGACAGTCCTCGTTCAGGCGTTCAGGCGTGATACTGGGGGTCTGGTTGCCACGGAATCGCAAAGCTCAGTGGCCACGGATCTTTTGGGGTTGCTGTGATCTTCTCGACACTGTACTGTGCGTAGAACGCTCGACGCATCGTGTCGGACTCGTTGCAGGACGAGCAGTGCCACACGTTCGAGAGGAAGAAGATCACTGTCCCTGCAGCCGCGAGAATCGGATCCGTCGCTAGGCCTTCAAGCTCTGCTTCTGCCAGCCTAGTGGCACCGCAAGCGTCCCCATCATCTCCACCAGAAGGTGCGAGCGACTGCGAAACAAACCGCAACGGTCCATTTCGCACCGTGACATCATCCAGCGCACACCATGCAGACAGGTACGACGGGATGCTCGCGCGGTGTACACACATGCCTAGCTGCTCGTCATCATCACGATGCCAGCGGAACTCGACTGCGGTCTGCGGCGGCTTGATCACGTAGTGCTCGTTGAAGAAGAACATATCGCCATCACCGCTTTTTTCGGATTGTTCTTCTTGTTGCCTGGTCGCCCCTATTAGAGCTGCTGCATACGACGGCAGCTTTTTAAATAGCAGCTTGGACATCAGCTCACTATTACTGAGCGCCGAGTGCGCATCTTCACAGTGAGTGCGGAATTGAGACTCTCTCGCGCGAAGATACGCGCTTGCGTTGACGCGCGCGGCCGCAGTTTCCCGCATCTGCAGTCAAGGGATCACACCATTGAGCAGCAGCACGTTTAGCCATCACAGGCACCATTATTAGGCGTACATGCGAACAGTACAAGGCGCTATAATGTCGTATATATCATGTCGTACCGGACATTCCGCCATCACATCGAGCACGCACCCCTGAGCACACAACAACAACCAAACACCAGGGACGCTCAGTAACTAGGCTTATAAGTCAGTACCAGACAGATACAAGAATATACACAGCCGCACCTGCTCGACGACCGTGTCAGCCGCTGCCTCTTTGTCCGAGTGCACGTGCGCGTAGAGCAGCGCGCATTCCTGCTGCAGTAGTCGTAGCTCTTCGCGCGAGAGCACGTCCGACACCACCACGTAGCCATGCGCGGCAAAGAACGCCACGTGCGCACTGTCTAGCGACTCTTTCACATCAGCAGCACCAGCAGCAGCAGCATCTGCGTCTGATGAGCTCTGTTTAACGTTATTCAGGTTGTCACGCTTACGCTCCTGGGTTGCTGCACCGTCGGTGTTAAGCTGCTCGACGTCATCGCCATTGCGCTTGCGTTTGAAGCTGTTCATTTCGAAAAGTGCGCGAAATTGCGTGCTGGCGTTAAGTGCGCTTCGTGAAAAAAAGAAAATAAATCAAAGACATATATAAATAAGTTATCTACAAATTGGGTGTTCAAGATACAAGAATTACAATTATGACCACTCGAATCTTCTCAGTTCGACATGCGCATGCATACATGGCAGAGACGACGAAAGAAACGCGAGTGCGCGGAATCCCACTGGCTGCTTGGCTCCATGAGAGCAGAAGCAGCCAACACGATGACAGACGGTAAAGACAGCTCTTCGTGGCCTGCTTCATTCTCCATCCTGCCGCGGCGCGAGCTCACCAGCCGCTCGCTCGCCATTTCCGCCGCCGCTGCGTCGCTATTTCGAGCGTCGCGGTTGAAGCGCACCAGTATTTATTAATAGCATCCAGGTGAGTGTTCTGAGGCGCGCGCGCTCTCTCTTTGTTGCCTCACGTTGTCAAAGGCCATCGTCATCGCCACCAACGCTGTCGAGGGTGACGACGCAAGTGAACGAACGAACCCCATGGAGCTCTCCGTGCGCACGTGCGCCGAGGCGGACGTCGCGCGCATCGACGCGCTGCAGTGGCCAGAGCCAGCGGACCAGCGACGGCTCTTTGGTCTCACGCACACCGGCGCGCTCGTCGAGACGGCCTTCTGCGCGCTCTCGGTCGTGGACGCGAGCGCCTCAAGCAACGTGCTGGCGTTCGCGGCCTTTGACGACAAAGTGCCCGCGAACCTTGCGCGCTGGGGCGAAGTGACCGAGTACCTCAAGAACAAACTGCTCTTCGGGCGCCCGAAC
This sequence comes from Globisporangium okanoganense, assembly GCA_023334035.1. Taxonomy (NCBI): domain Eukaryota; phylum Oomycota; class Peronosporomycetes; order Pythiales; family Pythiaceae; genus Globisporangium; species Globisporangium okanoganense. Next base: position 8,676 of record JAASFY010000484.1, read on the forward strand.
GGCTGCGTGCTGCTCTCAGCTTTCAGCCAGGACCCACGCGTGCCGCACGCCAAGGCGATCACGCAGCTGCTCTTCGAGCTCTTCCGCGCCAAGCCCGACGTCGGCGGCGTCGTGCTGCCCGTGCCCGTGGGCGTGGACTTGGAAGAGTTCGGGCTCTTCCACCAGGTCTTCTCGCTCTGCGACCCCGTGTTCATTGGCTCGAGCGGACTCTTCCTCTTCTACCGAGCCGTCCGCTCGGATTTTGCGCCCAGCGTGTTCATTCGCGACGCGAACGAGAATGACCCAGAGAAGCTGTTGTCCGTGCTCGAGAAGAACCAAATGCAGAGCCGACTGCAGGAAGGCGCGTCGCACAAGCCCTGGTTCGACATCCAGACGATCGGCAAGACCGTCGCGAACCAGGGTGACCACCGCGCGTGCTTTGTCGCGCACTGCGTCGACACGAACAAGCCCCTGGGCGTGCTCGCGTGCACGGACTCGATCAGCGCAGACCAGGTAGACGACTACGGCAAGCTCTTCGGCGACATGTATCGCCAGGGCCCGCTCTCGCGCTCGGGGGATATCGCTCTCGCGATTCATCCTCCAAAGATCATGATCTGCGGCCCCACAGGCGCTGGGAAAGGTACGCAGTGTGGCTCTATCGTCGAAGAGTTTGCAGTCATTCACCTGTCTACTGGCGAGATGCTGCGCCATCATATCCAAGAAGGCACGCCACTCGGTGTGAAAGCCCAGGGGTTCGTTGGCGCGGGGGAGCTCGTGCCGGACGAGCTCATCATGTCGATGATCATGGAGCGGCTCGCCAAGGACGACTGCAAGCAGCACGGCTGGGTGCTCGATGGCTTCCCGCGCACAGAGATGCAGGCGCGCGTGATGGTCTCGCATGGCGTCGTGCCGGACGTCGTGGTCGTGATCGACATCGCAGACAGCGACATCCTGAAGCGCGTGTCGGAGCGCCTCGTCGACATGGAAACGGGCCTATCGTACAACTTGGAGTGGAGTCCACCGCCGCCTGAGATCACGCATCGCGTGGCACATCGTCCAGAGGACGCCGACGACCTTGTCAAGAAGCGCATTGCAAACTACCGAGAGAACCGCGGCGCAGTCCACGAGGCGTTCATGAAGAGCTCGGTGATCATCCACGTCGACGGCGCGCGCTCGAAGGGGTCGATCTCCAGAAAGATCATTCGAGACATCTACCACGCGCGCGGCATGCGCCGTCCGCTCAAAGTGCGCCAACCTCCGAAGCTCGTGATCAGCGGACCACCAGCAGGTGGGAAAGGCACCCAGTGTGAGTGGATCGTCAAGGCGTTCAACGTGGTCCACTTGTCCACGGGCGACATGCTTCGCGCCGCGATTCAGGCAAATTCCCCTCTCGGGTTAGAGGCCAAGTCGTTCATGGAAGCCGGGGAACTCGTGCCCGACGAGCTCATCATCGATCTCATCCTCGACCGACTTCAGAAACCGGACTGCGTCAGACACGGATGGCTCCTGGATGGGTTCCCACGCACGCGCACTCAGGCGCTCGTGATGTTATCGAAAGGGATCATTCCCGACGCGATGCTCATTCTCGAAGTTCCCGACGAAGACATTGTGCAGAGAATAGCAGGGCGCGTATTGGATCCAGACACAGGCAAGACGTACCACTTGACGTTCAACCCGCCGCCCGAGGATGTCGCAGACCGCTGCATCGTGCGCAGCGACGACAACGCCGAGACCATCCGCGTGCGACTGAAGACGTACCACGACAACTGCAATGAAGTCATGAGCGCGTTCGCGAGTGCGTGCGAGATCGTGTGCGCGAACGGCACGCAGGGCATCGAAGTGATCGCCGAGCAGTTCTTCGAGACGATCGAGCGGTGTACACTGCGCAACAATTGCTTTGTGATCACGATGTTCGGCGTCGATACTCTAATCGAGGGCCGTGTGCACCTGTTCCTCGCCAAAGGTACGCAGGCTTTCCTGCTACGATATTTGAAGTATGTATGGTGTTTAGCTGCTAACAGACCAATTTCTGTGATTTTCCTTGATAGCTTTCCAGAAGTTCCACGACAAGGACTGTCTCCTGCTACGTCTCCCCGACGGCTGCAGTCGTCCGCCTATCGCCAATGGCTTCCGAAACGTTCGCGCAGATACACACATGACCACCGTCGCTCGCATGAACCGGGCCGCGCTGGATCCACAGCAGAACCACCGGAAGGAGTCAGCTTTCCACATCACCCACAAGAAAGGCCACTCGCTCGGCGCGACCGACGCGAAGAACGTTGTGCTCTACGCGTTCCACCGCGACGAGCTGCCGTACCTCAACATCGGCGGCGCGTACCTCTTCGACATGGACGAAGAGGCCATTCGCGAGGCGATCCCCGTGGTCGTGAAAGGTCTGGGCGTGCGAGGCATCGGTCGCGTCGTGAAGGTGTGGGGCCACAAGTGCTGGGATGGCTTCCGGTTAATCGGCAAGAGGTCGTCCAGCAAAGGCAGAAGCAGCATTCCTTAGCTCTGTCATGGGGCTGTGAGGCCGTGGCCTGGTACAGCACATTTGCCAATTGTATATCCCTGCATACTGATTTATTTGAACGAGCTCTTGACCATTTTGCAAAAATCAACAATGTTGATGTTGCTGTGTGAAGATGGCAATGAGCGGCCCTGGTGATCAAGTGAGAAGAAAAAACTGCTGGCGGTCGGGATGATATGTTTAGCTTTGGAGCGAGAAAAAGGCTGGCAACTCGACGGCGTTTCGCTTCTTCCGTTGCCAACAAGGACAGTCTCCTTGGGGCGTACTTCTCTGTCCCCCGTGGCCAAGCAAGTCGTTATTTGCACGAAAAGCAAGCGCATTCCCGGACAAAAGCCCATCGTCTAGCGAGGCAGCAGTGTGGTTCGCCATGGACCGCTCGTACATCGTGCGCCGCAGCGTGGACGCTGACCAGAATGACGTCATGGACCTCGAGTTCCCCGACAAAAACGACCGCAAGACCTACTTTGGGCGCGTGCTGCTGAGCTCCGTGATCGAGACCTCGCTCCTGTCGCTCACAGCCACGGACCCCGAGCGACCAGAGCGGATTCTCGGCTTCGTAGCGTTCGACAACAAGCCCCCGGGTGAGATCGGTGACCGCGCGACGTACAACGATTACCTGCTGTACAAGTACGACCTGCCGCGGGTACGTCGCCAACATACGATATCTGTCTTAAACTAGTAATGTTCAGTAGTCTAACTCTTGTTCACCGCTGCCAGGCTTCAACGTGGGTGTTCCTGACACACTTTGCGCAGCGGCAGTCGAGCGTTTCGAGTCGCGCCTCGGTGCTCAAGTACCTGCTACACACGCTCTACTGCACCTTGCCCACGCGCCAGCGCGTGCTGTTGGTGCTGCCGCTAGCTGTGGACCTGGAGACTGACAGCAATTTCAACAAGTTCTTTGACAAAGTCCCGCTGCGTGGCAGTGGGGAGCTTTCTTCGGCCAGTAGTGCTGATATGATCCTGCCATCACCCAAGGTGTTTGAGAAGGACGTCGGCGCGTTTGAGAAGTTCACAGTGTACCAGTCCATGAGCAGCGACATGCTCCCATCGCTCCACGTGCGCAAAGCTCGCGTGGAAGACCACGACGACCTAGAGCCGATCCTGAAGAGACAGAACGAGCATGTGGTCGGAGCTTTCGGCGAGTACTTCCTCGCTGAACTGATCCACGGCCAAGACGACAACAACGTTTGTCTGATCGCGCAAGGGAAGGACACCGAGCGCGCGATCGGCCTCGTCTCGATCTCCGATGAGATCGACATCTCGACGCTGCAGGAGAGCTTTGAGCTCGAGCCATTTAACAACCTGACAAGGAGCAGCATCGACGCCATGCACGCGGGCAAGATCACGCCCCCGCGGATCATTATCTGCGGACCACCAGCAGGTGGGAAAGGCACCCAGTGCGAGCTGCTGGTTGAGGAATTCGGTGTCGTGCACTTGTCCACTGGCGATATGCTACGAGCCGCGATTCAGGTGAATTCACCCCTTGGACTCGAGGCGCAAGCGTTTATGGATGCTGGCGAGCTGGTCCCGGACAACTTGATCATCGACGTCATCATTGAGAGACTGCAACTAGACGACTGTAAGCGCCACGGCTGGCTCCTCGACGGATTCCCGAGAACTGCGAGCCAGGCGCAGGCCATGATTTTGCACGGAATTCTCCCAGATGCGGTCGTTGTGCTCGATGTACCAGACGAAGAAGTCGTGAAGCGAATCTCCGGTCGACGTGTTGATTCAGAGACTGGCAAGACGTATCATCTCGAGTTCAACCCACCGCCAGCGCAAGACGAAGCACTGAAAGCTAGGCTGATCCAGCGATCCGACGACACGGAAGCCACGATCCGCAATCGGCTCGTGAAATTCCACGAGAACTGCGACGCAGTCGTGAATTCATTCGTCTTGACCGCCAGGATCTTGAGAGAGAACGGCATACAGAACAAACAGATCATCGCTCAATCGATCTGCGAAGAAGTGCACGCGCGCAAGAACTCGCAAAAGTATAAAGTGCTGGTCCGGAAAGACAAGCTGCCTGCGCCAAAGCTGATCATCACGGGTCCTCCAGCAGGTGGGAAAGGGACGCAGTGTGAGATTCTCGTCGACCACTTTGACGTCGTGCATCTGTCGACTGGAGATATGCTGCGCGCAAGCATCCAGGCTGGCGCTCCGTTGGGTATGAAGGCGAAGAGCTACATGGACGCGGGCGAGCTCGTCCCCGACGAACTCATCATCGATGTAATCCTCGAGCGCCTGCAGCACCCAGATTGCGCAAGTCGCGGCTGGCTGCTCGACGGATTCCCTCGCACAGCAGCTCAGGCGAGCGCCATGGTCTCCCAGGGGATCATCCCAAACTACGTGCTTGTGCTGGATGTCCCTGATGCGGAGGTCATCTCGCGCATATCCGGTCGACGTGTTGATCCTGTGACTGGGAAAACCTACCACGTTGAGTTCAACCCACCACCACCAGAGGTTCGGCAGCGCGTGATTCAGCGATCGGACGACAATGAAGAGACGATCAAGAACCGACTGGATAAGTACCATGAAAACTGCGACGCGGTGCTCGGCGAGTTTGCGTCAAGCGACTTGGTGCAGATCATTCGCTGCGACGGCATGCAGCCAAAGCAACTTACGGTGCAGGCTTTCACGACGCCACTGTATCAAAAGATGTTTGAACTCGAAATCAAGCTCCAAGCTCTGAGCGGTGGGCTTGCAAACTTGGACGTCGAGGAGGCAAAGGCCAACTGCTTTGCGATCACGCTCTTCTGCATGGACGACCGATACGAGTACGGCTCGATGGACCTGCTGGTGAATGCTTTTGCTGCCTTTCCAGGCAAAGATTTCTGTCTGTTGACGCTGCCCACGACATCCCCCGAGCCAGGCTTCCTGGGGTACTTTACGTTTGTCCCACCAAAGGCAAAGAGCACATTTACGCACGTACTGTACCTGCTGCATCGAGACACGGTCTCGTTCTTCAGTCCAACTTGCGAAGGCGCGAGCGTCCTCAACCCAGTCACGCTGTCGGTGCATCGCTTTCTGCCATCTTCAGAGTATGAATCAGAAGAGCTCAAGCCGCTTCTGCATGGCGCAGATCCTTTAACGCGAGCTGCGCTCCAGCAAGACATTGTCAAGGCGATTGAGGAGAACGACGTGGACCTCGAGGAGAACCCAAAGAACATCGTGTTCGTAGTCAAGGCCAACGCAGTGGTCGTCGGCATTGCGTCGCTCACGCGGAACCACGACTTCGCCAGTGTGCTCAAGAACCATTTCGACCTCGAGTCCTTCCTGCTGCTGACCTACCACCGCTCGAAAGATCAGGCGATAATGGCGAACTTCGTGCTCAACCCGATTTTCCACGCATGTACGCGCTACATCTTCGAGGAGATCATGCGCATCTTCAAGAAGTCGTGCATTTTTTACCAGGTGCCCACGCAGAGCCAAGGCGGGAAGAAGAAACACGCGGCGATCAGCTGCATTATCCACGATTTCCTGCTTGCCCCACCACGAAGGAGCATCGACATTAGTGCGGAAGAAGTCGCTCTGTACCCTGAGGACATGGAGAAAGTCAAGCACAACGCTAGTTACGATGACTTTGCGCTCTTTGCGCTGTCGAAAAAGCTCTTGTCCGAGCCAAAACTGGTGGTCAACCAGCGCATCGTGGTCGTCGGGGCTTCAGATACAGCATTTACGCTCATACAGCGCCTGCTCTCGGTGCCGTACCTGCGGTTCACGAACATCACGCTCATTTCTCCAAACGGAATGGACATCGCCGACATGGACGTCCTAGATCCGCTCGTGAAGCCCACTGCTGACACGGTTGGTACGCAGCAGCCACATCCAAAGGACTTTGCTCGACAAAGTCTACTCTCCAGTAAAGAGATTGACCAGTTCAGCTTGCGCACACATATTCGCGTGATTGACAGCCGCGTCGTGCAGATCGACCGCCTGGCGAAAGCCGTCTTGCTCATGGACGGATCGTGTCTACCGTTCGACTACCTGGCTTTAACCACTGGTCTCCAGGACGGAACGTGCACTTCGCTAGGTCGCACGCCTGCTTTCGATGGGGATCTCTACACCCCAACGACGATTCCAGAGCACATGGTCGTTCTTCATGACGCCAAGACCTCGCAACACCTGCACGATCAGCTGAAGAACGAGACCGACGAGCAGAAGCAAAAGGTAATTACAGTCTACGGAAGCTCGCTCTTTGCGCTCCAAGTGATCCAGAACCTGCTGATTCGAGGCATCGACGGCTCACGGATCGTCCACATCTCACCAGCGCGTGATAGCCATTTTGAAGACGCCAACATCCGAGCAGAGATCGAGAAGGAGTACACGAAGAACGGGATTGTGGTACACTATTACTTCAAGATCGTGCAGCTGGTCACAGATCCACACACTCATGCTCTTGAAGGCGTGAAAATTGCATCTGCCGCCACTACGTTCGGCCATCAACCCCATGCAGGGGATAGCAACTCAGCTTATCACCAGCCTTCTGGTGCTGGCCATGCAACCGCAGGAGGGCATTCAAGTCATCACACCCAGACGCCTCATCATAATGGAGGACAGCCTCATGGGGCCGCTCCAACCTTGATCCCCTGTGGATGGCTGCTCTGCTGCCAGCAGAACGACGCCGACTACGACATTTTCCGTGCGATCAACGAGAGCGGACTCGTGTACGACGGCCGTCTCGTTGTGAACGGCCACATGCGCACGACGGATCCTCACATCTTTGCCGCTGGTAGCCTCTGCCGGTTCTCGCGACGGTTCATTCAGGCAAAGCTTCATGAGCACTACAGCGTCAAGGAATGCGGTGAGCTGCTGGCAACGTCGCTACTGCGAGTGCTGGATCCGCTGATGGCAAGACAATCAGGACAACAACCAGCAGCGTCGCCCGGCGATGCCAGTCAACATCATGGAGTACTGACTTCGCGGAAGAGTTTGTCGAGCTCATCCAGCGCTCCGATCCTGGGGCCTGGTATCTCAAACGCGGCGATCTCGACCACCACGGCACCGAATGGGCAAATCGTGATCCCACCGCCCGAGATGCACATGCCGGTGGTGCGTGCAGCAGTGATCCTCGGTGGCAAGCACTACGTACAGATCAGCGTCCCGAGTCTCACAAACACACTCTCTCTCCAAGCTCTTCCCACGAAAGCCATCACAAGCGCCGAGTCAGAGCAGATATCAAATAGTCGTTACTCGTGCCTGCTCTTCGACGACTTTGGCATCCTGAACCGCCTCGAGTACCTCGGTGATAACCGCATCGAGGTGAACAACCTCCAGTGCGTCGTGGGCATGCACGAGTCGTATCTGAACAGTGCAATCTCATCGTTCTCCACCTCGTACGTGACCGACTGGATCGCTTTCTTCCACGAAAAGTGGACCACCACGCTCTACCACGACCGGTTTCACGAGTTCTGCATGCGCCTGAGCGGATTCCTGAAGAAAGACGACGGCGTGCGGCAATTAGTGGACGACGTGAGCAAGTTCTTCAACGAGACGGGCGACGTGAAAGGCGCCGCCGCCATGGCCCAGGTGCGCGTCGGGCGCGGTGGCGACGCGCTCGTGCCGTCGACGAAGAGACTGATCGAGAGCCAGCTGCTCGAGTTCCTGAGCGCCAACCGCGACATTCTCAACATGTACCTGCTCCCACGGGGCTCCGGTGCTGCTGCCAACAAGAAGAAATGAAAGATGCCCAAACACAACACTCGAACTCAGCGATCGATCACCTTCGCACTGGTATCGATATAATTCCATTGGCGTCAACCGTAGTTCAAAAACGACTCATAATTTATGAGGATGGACAGTGTACAGTGGCTTCTCATTAAAGTTTATATTCTTTTTCACTTTTTTGCACCAATCAGCACACTTTAAATACAATTTGCGCCTATCATGTCGCGCATCTCAGTATATAGAAATTACACGAAATAGGCCAGCATTTTTCGAATCTTGGTGCTGGGGAATTTTGCGTTGCGGGCACGCGCCAGTTGAAGATCCACCACAGAGGGAGCAAGCGACCGAGAGAGAGAGAGACGTACGATGGCGTTCCACGTGGGCTCGTACGCCAAGTACAAGCAGAACCGAGTTCTTCCTCGACTATCTGCTGCTGGCGCGCGGCCGCGGCAAGCGCGTCGCCGTCGCGAGCGCTGAGCTCAAGCTGGACGCGTTTCAGGAGGTCGTGGATCAGATCGCTCGCGAGCCGTCGGCGTTCCTCACGCCGCGCGTACTCAACCAGCTGCTGCGGGCGCTGGAGGCCTGCTAGTCGGCGATCACGCTGCGCGAGCGCGTCTCGCAGTTCTTTGCGGCCATGCCGGGCACGGCCAGCAGTAAGGAGATGGAGAGCCACCAACACTTTTTCAGCCGCTTGAAGACTTGGTTTGCGCAGCTGAAGAGCGTGGAGGACCAGACGGCGCTGAATGAGAGCGACACCAGCGACCGCGGCAACATGCGCAAGAGCAGCAGTCGGTTCGCAAACTACTACGAAGTGTTCGCTGTTGAGGACGATTACTCTGACCAGGAGGAGATGATGGGAGACTTTATTTCGGCAGCCTCGGCGCCAGTGGAAAACCAGAAGCGGACTTCTGTGACGCGAGAAGTGGACCGCGCGGTGATCTTTAACGAGGCGTTCTCGCAGGATCTGCTCTTTGAGGTTGTGTCGTACCTTCTCGAGCTCGAGGATCTCGTCGAGGCGGTCTAGAACGACTACTACCAGGTGAAAATGCAGAAGAAGACGCTGATCGATGCCACTGCTGTCGTCAAAGTCGCGATGAAGTGCGTCACGTCACTGACGGTGCAGCTGCAGCTGCAGCTGCGCTACCCAGCGATCCAGTTGGCCCAGGATTTGCTGACAGTCTTGTCAGACAAGATGCCCAGCGGATACACGCGGAAGATGACGACAACCCTCGTTGAGTTTTGGGAGCGTTGCCAGAAAAGCGGATATAAGTTTCAATCAGGCCTATTGCTGATGGAGCTGCAATGGGTTGCGAGCTCTCTGGCGACCTTCACGTCCAGGGTTCCAGAGAACCAACGTATGGCGCTGATTCTGAAAGGCGGATTCTTTGGCGAAGCATACTCGGAAAAAAGGCATCAGCACTACGTGCTCCCAGACCCGACGAAGTACTCTTCACTTCTACTCCAGCAGCTGCCGTTGATCTACAACTCTGTCATTTAAATTAAGGCTCAATGTCAGAAGATTCATACCAATAGCCTTACTGGAGAGTTTCTCTCAATGATGGACGAGTTCTTCACGACCAAGAAAGTGATGCTGCCGCTGGTGTTCGCCACCATCTGCTGGATCAAGTCGGTCGGATGTCTCCAAGGCGACGCCGGACTCGGACGGAACATCAGCCTAACGATCAAGTACACGTGAGACGTGCTCGATAGACTTGAGCGCACACTGACAAAGTGACATGTGCATACCGCTGACCAGGACATACACCGGATGCTCCAGTCGCTGCGATCAGATATCGACCAGAAGAAGAAAGGGTGGCTACTGATCCGCGCAAATCTTCTCATGGCTGGCTTCATGATGCTCAACTACCACCTCAAATATCTCCAGTTGGCGACCGAAACGCTCCTGGTGACGTCGCGCTTCCGTGCGTTCGGTCACCTGTACTCTGCGCTGCTGGATCGCGAGCTGCTCGCCAACATTCCGTTCTTTGATCGTATCTTGGAGCTGTACGAGCCAGCCATCTTCACTCCGTCGCGCGCAGCAGCGAGTCACGGATCCTACACGCGAACGTACTTCGTGAGCTCGCACATGACGGAAGCCGCCGTGGATGTAATGTTCCGGAACCAACCACAACCTCGCAATGCGATCAAGGAGCGCAAGTGTCTACGTTTGCGAGACCTGTCGAACATTTTCCGTCTCCTGTTCGACAAGGACACGTCGGTGCTTGGGCACGAGATCAAGGCGTCGTCGTCGCAAGTTCTCTTAAGTTTCCAGAATCTACACGACAGAGCTCTTTGAAACCCGTGTACTCTCTCGCGACATGCTGCACCTCAACGACGACTTGACGGATCTCCTCTCTCAGCTGTGCGACGAACTCGACAGGGGCCAGCACCACGACGACTACCTGGCCGGGCACGAACTGAATATGACGCGTCAGTACATGATTAACTGCGCGCTCGAAGATGCAGTGATGAACCCACTGATGCCGTTTTTGGACTGCCTCAACACGGATGGGACAATGGACCTGTCGAATCTACCAACACAAACCTTCAACGGGTTCCCTGCCCAGCTTCTCGACACCAGTAGCTTTACAGCTTTGTGCCATAAGGCAGCAGATGTGATCGCGCGAAAGTTCTCGCTGTTATCGCGCGTGTTCAATGAGAGATACTTCCTGTTTCCGCCAGAGCCAGACTTCGTGAAGCGAGACTTTGGAGCCGCGAATTTGAAGAAAGTGACGAAAAATGGAAATCGCGCTCAGCTTTTCTTAGACCTGATGGACGTGATGGAAGAAAGCAAAGGACCACTCTCTGCGAGCGAAATGAGCGAGCTGAAGCCCAAGATCAAGCAAGATCCAGAAGTGCTGGTGATACTGTCGATGGGATCGGTTGAGTCAACTACTCCTTTCGCTAATCCGAATCCGGCTTAAGTCGTCAAGTCGGAGCTCTGCACTTTGTTGCACCACGCGGCAGCCGGCCTCACCCATGACATTCGTATTTTGGAGTGGGTGATCTAGATGGGAGGGCTATTAAACCAGCCGACTGCGGCTTGTCGAGCAGAGCTTGATCCGAGAGCACGAAGAATACCAAGATCGCAAACTCCAGACCAGATGGTAGTGTATAGTACTGCAATTGTTGGTCACACTGACATCGGTTGGCTCATGCTGGAAGCAGACAACTTTCGCGATCTGAACACCAGAAGGTATCACACAAGAAAGACGCTGACTCACTTGGCAGTAAAGTACGGTCACCGCGACTTGTATGATCTTCTGGCTGTTCTGGGTGTCGATCTCCGGATCAAGAATGGCAAAGGAAAGAACGTCTTCGACATGACAACCGACTTGGACTGGAAACAGAAGATCATTGAAGCGACGCTGACCATCGAGCAAAGCGAAGAGCGCAGCGGGTCTCTAAAGAACAGAGAAGCGTTTTTCCAGCATCTGAACCAAGTCGATGCTGAAAAGGTGCGCAAGTCTCTCGACAAACAGCGAGACCTGGAGCGAGTGAGCACGGGCATTCCTCGATCGGCGTCTACAAACTTCCCAGTGCCTGCATCAGCGACTCCCGTGCTGCAAGCTTCAGCTATTGGCGCGTCGCCAGCATCAACGCCGGATGTGGAAGAGGCACCTGCGGCTTTAGGATCGTCATCGTCAAAGGAAAAGAAGAAGAAGGCAAGAAAGGAAAGAAAAAGCCGAGCCAAGAGAGCACTCGAGTGTCTGTAGACCTCACTACCGGAGATGACGTGACAACGAATCTGCTGAAGGGCCTTTTGTTTGGCGCCAAAGATACTGGGGAAGCCGAGGATAGCAATGTTGACGAGCTGAAAGGAGGTGTGATTGGCCAGCTGCCGGATAACATCACGCGACTAAACAGCACCGCCACCGCTGAAGCTGCTCCAATCGTGAAAGACTCTTGCAAGACCATTCAGGGACTCCGGGAGACCGTCGCGCTGCTTGCGATGAAGGACCGAGTGAACGCTACCGCCCGAGACCTACGCATTCACGTAGCGGCTGACGCGACTCAAGCGATCCATCTGATGCAGAAGTTTCATCGCTTCGACCACAGGCCGCAACTCGCACGTGCACTTGCACCGCTCAAAAATATGTGCGAGATGAATGCACATTTCGGCAGACTTGGGATCGAGACGTCCCTGATTCTCTCTTCTCTCAACCGGAAGCCTCAAGTGCGAAAGCTGCAGGGTCTGCTGGAGAAGCGACTCTTGGCCATGAACGCTCCTCGCCCAGAGTGGTTCCGAGGGATGATCCAGAAGTACTCGGAAACGCAAGTTTGAAAGGCTCGTTCGAGCAGTCGAGCGTGCTCCTCAGTGCAAGGGTGTGATTCGCTACGCTGACACGCTCTTCTTCGGATGCCAGGACAAAGATGAACTCGAGATCAGGTTGATGAACCTCGTGAATTTTGCCGAAGGTCAAGAAACTCCTTTGGACGTGAAGACATTCAAGCTGTACGCGAATATTCGAATCAGCGACTTTATGATGTCGCAGAGAGGAGTTTTGCGCGAATCGGAGCCGTAACCAGGTAGTAGTGGTGCCGACAAAGAAGAAGGGTGCGATACCGAG